>OY725327.1:2184506-2334734 GCA_963242795.1 Inga leiocalycina
ACCTCATGGCAATGTCAATACAATTTTTTGTTGGCGGAAAAATATCTGCTTACTACTGTTTAAGGCTTATTTGCTTAAATAACAAGTGGCTAGAAATTTCCCAAGAATATCCGTTGACAAAATTTATGACTTGACGATCAAACGTGAGAAGTGAGAACACATTTCAATTGCGGCACTAAAAACTGATAAATTCACCTGCTTTTTTTTTCTCACAAACTTTACGACTATGTTCACATGCACAAAATTTTAATTTACATGCAGACCACGTGATCCCAAGCTCTTTAATTAATTACGATGTAGCACAACCAGAAACCCCCCCCCCCTCTTAATTGTAGTATTTCTATAATTAACTTAACATATGATTAAATGAAATCACCAAATTGATTTTGTTTTCATTAGAAAAGTCGACGGTTTTGGGGAGATTAATGAAATGCATGTTGGAGAAGTAATAATTTGTTGATTTTTTCCAAAAGTGTCCCTTTCTCCTCTTTAAATGATGTCGCCGATGTATTGCTTTCAGAATCCGGATGATTTCTGGCCGCGTCTCGGTTTTCCTGGAAACTGCTTCATTTTCTCAAGAAAATCTTATGTTATATGTATATATATAACATAAGATTTACATATATATATATATATATATATATATATATATATATATATGAACTGAACACAAAAAGAAATATCATTTTGATCTGAATCAAATTTGGGGGTGATAAAACGACAATCTCTAATGGAGTTTGTTAGTCAAAGATGTCATCTGCCGACACATACACACATCCACACATGAATTGGTTAAAATGTTCAGTAATTAGAAATAGGATTCAGATTACTTTGCTTGTATATAAATATGTAAGCTTTGCATTTCATAAGATATATAGAAAGAAGTTTCAGTTTATAACATGGTACCAGAGCCTCTGCAAAGTCAGAAATTATTTCTGTTTTTCCGGCGAAGAACTCCATTTTTTCCGGCCAACTAGTTTCTGTTCAACGTTCAGATCTGTCATCGCCCACACCTCCGCTGCAGACACGCGCCAGATCCCCAGGTCCCCTGCGTCCAGATCGGCCGGCCACCAAAATTTGAGGCCATTCCGACGGCGCGTGTGTCCTCACGCGCCGCCTGAAGCTCCGCTGCCACAGACACGCGCCGGCGCGTGACGCTCTTTCCGGTGGCCGTTTGCGACGCCGTTTGCGGCGTTCTGATCGTCTCTCCAACCTCTACCTCCCTCTGAAGTTTCGTGGTCATCCGAAACGTTTGAAATTTTGAGCTATTGTTCTCCTCTTTTGCTTACACATCCATAAGTTCAATTTGTCACTACATTCAGCATTTTTGAGTGAGGGTCTTAAGTCTCTGCGGGTCCCTTATCTTGTTTGGAGTAGTTTATCCTGTTCTTATGCGCATTTGATTGAATCTCTGTGGGTCCCATTGGTTGCAACTTGATTAAGTTGATATTGTGGATCTATCTTCTTGATTGTTCGTGACTCTTGCTATTTTTTTTGAGAAGGTTGTTCGTATACTACTACATTGATTGTTCAAAATGGCTGATTCTAAAAACTCTGATATGTTACCTATATCTGCTAAAATTACTGCTTCACAGTTGAATTGGACAAATTACAGTGATTGGAACAAAACTGTTAGAGTTTATATTCTGGGAATTGAGATGGACACCCATTTAATTGAGGATCCTCCCTCCAGTGATGAAACTAAACTTTCAACTTGGAAAAGAGCAGATGCTCGTCTTTTGTTTCAAATTCGAAACTCTATTGAACCAAGGATTTTGTCTTCAGTTAGTCACTGCAATTCTGTTAAAGAAATTATGCAGTACCTTGAATTTATGTTTTCTGGCAAAGGAAATATCACTCGGATTCATGAGATCTGTAAAGGCTTTTATCGCTCTCAACAACAGGGCCATCCCTTAAAGGACTTCTTTTTCGACTTCAAGCAGTTGTATGAAGAAATGAAAGTACTTATGTCTCCACAGGCAGATCTTTCAACTCGTGTTAAGAATCTAGAACTTCAGGCGATTATCAGCTTTCTTGAAGCTCTTGACCCTTCATATGAAACGATTCGTTCCCAGATTTTGTCTAGTCAAGAGCTTCCTTCTCTTGAAGATGTTTTCTCCCGGGTTCTTCGTGCTGATAGCTTGATTTACTCTTCTGTAGATCCAACTGCAGGTGCTCTAGCTGGACGTGGTCCCTTTGAGAACAGGAATTATGGGTACAAACAAAATACTCATTCTCCTACAATGACTTCTGGCAGTATTATTTGCAATTATTGTAAGGAACCGGGCCACATTAAGAAAAATTGTCGAAAATTGCAAAATAAACAGCAGCATGATCAACAGCGTGGCCTTGCTCATGTTGCCCATACACCTGGTCTCCCTGATTCTGGATCTTCTTCTGCCGGGGCACTAGCCACAGGTACTCTGTCCTCTGGTCTTACTACTGCTTCCACTAAGTGGATCATTGATTCTGGTGCCACCGATCACATGACAAGTAATCATCACTTATTCTCTTCATATGCCTCCTATACCAACCCATCATCCATATTTGTTGCCAATGGTTCTCCCGTACGTGTTACTGGCTCAGGAACTGTTCAACCAACTGCCTCCCTCTCATTATCCTCTGTTCTTAACGTTCCAGACCTCACCTTTAACCTTTTATCTCCCAGTAAACTCACTCGTAAGTTAAACTGTTTTATCTCATTCTTTCCTGATCATTGTTTAATTCAGGATCTATCGACGAAGCAGATTATTGGTAGAGGCTATGAATCTGGTGGACATTACATCCTTGATGATCAGGTTCCACGTTCTGTTGCTTGTTCTGGTGGGTCGTCTCTGTTTGAAGTTCATTGTCGTTTAGGTCATATGTCGCTTTCGTCTCTCCGAAAAGTGTATCCTCAATATTCTTCTGTGTCTACTTTAGAATGTGAGTCCTGTCAGTTTGCAAAATATCATCGTATTTATTTGGCACCTCGCGTCAATAAACGGGCTGCGTCCCCCTTTGAGTTAGTTCATTCTGATGTTTGGGGTCCTTGTTCAGTTATGTCTTAGACTGGTTATCATTATTTTGTTACTTTTGTTGACGATTTTTCCCGCACCACCTGGCTTTACTTAATGAAACAGCGTTCTGAATTGTTTACTCATTTTCGTAATTTTTGTGCTGAAATTCAAACACAGTTTAACACACCTGTGAAAATCTTACGAAGTGATAATGCAAAAGAATATTTTTTCGCCCAATTCACGGATTACATGCAAAATCATGGTATTCTTCACCAATCCTCTTGTGCTTATAACCCTGCTCAAAATGGTGTTGCTGAAAGAAAGAACCGACATCTCTTAGAGACTGCTCGAGCTCTCATGTTTCATTCCTCAATCCCTAAACGTTTTTGGACTGATGCTATCTCTACTGCTTGTTTTCTCATCAATCGCATGCCTTCAACTGTTCTTGGTGGGGATATTCCATATTCTGTTCTGTTTCCCACATCTAAGTTGTTTCCTGTTGATCCTAAAATCTTTGGCTGTGTTTGTTTTGTTCGGGATATCCGTCCTAGTGTTAGCAAACTTGATCCCAAGTCCCTAAGATGTGTTTTTCTTGGTTATTCTAGAATTCAGAAAGGTTATTGGTGTTACTCTCCGGATCTCCGTCGTTACCTTGTATCTACCGATGTTATGTTTCATGAGTCCTCTTCTTTCTTCAAGACTTTGTCCGTCTCTGAGTCTCCCTCTGTCATGGATAATTCAGATGATATCCTAGTTTATCCTGTTCTTCTCTCACTAGTATCGGCTGTTGTTCCGGAACCTGACATCGTCAATGATGCTGATGTTACTAATGATTCACCTCCGCCACCTCCTGCTTCGTCAATTGATCCTGTTGATGTCTCCCTCATTCCTGCCTCTGTTTCTGCCAATCCTCCTCTTGCTGTTACTGAACCACTTGTTCCTGCTTCTCCTGATACTACTTCTGATGACCAACCCATTGCACTTCGTAAAGGTACACGTCCACATTGTCTTCCCAAACGATATGCTGACTGTGTCTATCCTATATCATCTTTTGTCTCTTATCAGTTTTTATCACCTGTTTCATCTTCTCTTGTGGCCACTCTTGATTCCATTTCCACGCCTACTAGCCTTCAACAAGCTCTAGCTTACCCTGGTTGGCGTGCCGCAATGGAAGAAGAACTCTTGGCATTAGAAACAGCTGGTACATGGACTCTTGTTGATCTCCCTCCTGGAAAGAAAGCCATTGGATGTAAATGGGTCTTTGTTGTTAAGACTAAGGCAGATGGTTCCTTGGAACGACTCAAAGCTCGCCTTGTTGCTAAAGGATATGCCCAAACTTACGATCTTGATTACTCCGAGACTTTCTCTCCTGTAGCCAAACTCACTTCAGTTCGTCTTCTTGTTTCTTTGGCGGCTACATATCATTGGGAACTGCATCAATTGGATGTTAAAAATGCTTTTTTAAATGATGATCTTATGGAAGAAGTTTATATTGAGCAACCACCTGGGTTCGTTGCTCAGGGGGAGAATAGGAAAGTGTGCTACCTCCGGAAGTCACTGTATGGTCTAAAACAAAGTCCTCGAGCCTGGTTTGATAAATTCTGTAATGTGGTCAAGAAATTTGGGTTACATCAAAGCAAGTGTGATCACTATGTGTTCTACCAACAGTCTGATACAGGTATGATTCTTCTTGTAGTATATGTTGATGATATTGTGATTACAGGAAGTAATTGTTCTGGAATCTCAGAACTTAAAATCTTTCTGAACTCTCACTTCCAGACAAAAGATTTGGGATCATTAAAGTACTTCCTTGGTATTGAGGTTTTGAGCAGTAAGAAAGGTATTCTTTTGACTCAAAGAAAGTATGTTCTCGATCTCTTAAAGGAGACTGGAAAACTTGGAGCTGCACCAAGCAACATCCCCATGATTCCAAATCCTTTTCTAGATCTTGATGCTAGTATGTTTGATAAGCTTCCTGATGATTTGAAGAAGAAGATTGATCCAGAGAAATTAAAGCCATTTCCATTTCCTGAGAGATATAGAAGACTTATTGGGAAACTGAATTATCTAACAGTAACTCGTCCTGATATAATCTTTTTAGTTAGTAGGCTCAGCCAATTCATGGCATCACCAACAGTGGCACAATAGGAAGCTTTAGAACATATCTTGCATTATTTGAAAGGCGCTTAAGGTCTTGGTATTCTCTATACAGATTATGGGCACACTAAAGTTAAGTGTTTTTGTGATGCGGATCATGCAGGATCAAATGCCACAAAACGATCTACTACAGGTTACTGTGTGTTTGTTGGTGGAAATTTGATATCTTGGAGAAGTAAGAAGCAAGGAGTTGTGTCAAAGTCAAGTGCCGAAGCGGAATACAGAGCCATGTCACGATCAGTACAAGAAATTGTGTGGGTACTTCAGCTTTTGAAAGAAATTAGCATCGTCACAACATTACCTGTAAAACTATGGTGCGACAATAAAGCAGCACTTCATATAGCATCAAACTCTGTGTTTCATGAAAGAACAAAACATATTGAGATTGATTGTCATTTTATTCGTGATAAGATTAAAAAAAATATTGTGTCTACAGGGCACATACGGTCTGACGATCAACTGGCAGATCTTCTAACAAAAGCATTAAATGGAACACGGGTTCAATATCTTTATAACAAGCTGGGCATGATTAATATATATGCTCCAACTTGAGGGGGAGTGTTAGTCAAAGATGTCATCTGCCGACACACACACACACATCCACACATGAATTGGTTAAAATGTTAAGTAATTAGAAATAGGATTCAGATTACTTTGCTTGTATATAAATATGTAAGCTTTGCATTTCATAAGATATATAGAAAGAAGTTTCAGTTTATAACAGAGTTCACTCCAGGAAGCTCAGGGTGCATAGAATTGTATCCTGACAGGAAAGTATCGTTTTTCAAGAAGACAAGAACCCTTACATTCTCGCTCTCACAGCAATCGCAGGTATAGGTGGTCTCCTCTTCGGCTACGACACAGGTAATTAATGGAGCTTCATGCAATAATATTTCATAGGGGTGTTCAAAACCGGGACCGGGACCGGGATCTACCACTCCCGGTCCCGGTCCCGGTTTTTGGCCGGGATGCAAATTGCATCCCGGTCCCGCTCCCGGTCCCGGTTTGGTCCCGGTAATCCCGGCCGGGACCGGGATCAAACCGGGAATCCCGGTTTTTTTTTTTTAAAAAAAATAAATTTAAAAAATATTATTATTTTAGTTAAATTTTCTATAATTTAGTGTTTAAAGTAATTATTTAATATCTAATAAGGCCATAATAATCACATAAATTGATCTAGAATTGAAAAATAACATTTTATTATTATTATTATGATCACCTTCATCATTTTTATAATTATTTTTATATATTATATAGTAGGATTAGTATCACAATATATATAATTTAACTCCAACTAAATATGTGATACACATTTTATCAAATAATAACTTAAATTATGGGATAAAAAATACAAAAATAAAACAATAACTTAGTTTTTAAGAAAAAAATTTAAAAAAAAAATAAAAAACCGGGACCGGGATCACAAGGTATGTGACCGGTCCCGGTCCCGGTCCCGGGTCCCTTAGATCCCGGTCCCGGTTTTCCCGGTCCCGGTCCCGGCCGGGACGGGAAATTCCCGGGATCAAAATTCCGGGACCGGGACCGGACAACCGGGACCGGGACAATTTGGACACCCCTAATATTTCATATGTTTATTTGACATCTATGTTATACGCTTACTTGAATTGTTCAGAGTGAATATAAATACTAGTAGTATAATGCAATACATTTCCTTTTGCATGAAAATATTATATTTTTAAAGTCTTAAAAGATTGGATTGATGATTATTTAAACATATATCATTGTTAATTCTAAATTTCGTGAGTCTGAAGTTCAGCTCAGTCAATTTGCAATATTAAGAATCAAAGATTTCTTCAAACTTTGTTAATTTTTAATTGGACTCAGAGACAACTTCGATTAAAAAAAAAAAAGTGGTCGTGCTTCTTTTTAAGCGCTCTATATATTACAGGTGTTATATCAGGAGCACTTCTGTATATTAAAGATGATTTTGAAGAGGTGAATCAGAGTAGTTTCCTGCAAGTATATATATATATATATATATATATAAAAGCTTGAGTTGTTTCCTCTTGATTATTCTAAATCTAAAGAGTCCAAAATTAAATATACCCATATCCTGCCCCGTTTCACATTTCACGCATCAGTCAAAAAAGTCCAGCCTTTTATGTCTAAACAAACATGAGACCACCCTACCACTTAGAAACTCCAATTTGGATCTTTCATGTTCACAAAATTAAGTACATGTAAAAAAAAAGGAGGGTGGAGCAAAACAAGTATAGAGAAGGGATGTGAGCCTTACTGGTGTACAATTATTTGTGTCAATATCACTCTGAACACATGAACTCAAGAGAATAATTTGTTAAATGAAAGTCTATAAGTAGTTTTTATTGTGTTCTTGGCTTATACAAGTGCCACAAGTTCAGCTTTCTAGTTGGAAGTAAAGTAAAAATTACTGCATGATTTCTCCCTTATTCAGAGATTCTAATGGTTTTGAAATGACAGGAAACAACAGTGAGCATGGCTTTAGTTGGTGCAATTATTGGATCAGCATTAGGTGCTTGGGTAAATGATGAATTTGGGCGTAAAAAGGCCACTCTTATTGCCTTGGGATCGATAGTTATGGCACTGTCTCCTAATCCTTATGTCCTCATATTTGGACGTCTTCTTGTCGGTATCGGTGTGGGCATAGCTTCTGCAACTGCACCTGTATATATTGCAGAAGCAGCACCCTCAGAAATAAGAGGAGGACTTGTCAGCATAAATGTGCTTATGATTACTGGAGGGCAGTTTATCTCCTACCTTATAAATCTTGCTTTTACACAGGTTAGCTTTATTTTGCCTCCTTTCCAAAATTACATTTGTGGACATCATGTGTCTGGAGAACAGTCTTTTGAAATAGAATACTCCCTCCGGTCCTTAATATAAGACATACTTAATTTGATTAGATTAAAGAAGTTAGTTAATGTTATGTATATTCTAAAACACCTTAGTCATCTTTTTGAATTCCCTCTTTCCTTCTCCTGCTTGAGTATTATTGAGGGAGCATCAATAAAGGTAAATTAGGAAAAGATTGATAAATATGAAAAATAAGTCCTATATTTAAGATCAAGATCAACTTCTCAAATATGTCCCATATTAAAGATTGGAGGAAGTATTATATTTGGTATCTTCGGACTATGTAGTTCCAATCAATTATACTGGAAATCCCTTTTCCTTTGCGTTTGTCTTCTCATTTTCTATATTAATGGTCTCCGGAAACTGAATATTTGCTTAAGTTGCTAAGATATACAGATGGTAATATACTAATATCACCTTCAGCCAGAGGACAACAAGCATAGACATGACTTGTTAATTTAATGGATGCTGCAGAATTCCACTTTCTAGTTTCTGTGTCTTTATGACAATGTTAGCATGAGATGAGAGTGATAATTTGCATTTTGAAACTTCTCGAATTATATCTGAGTAGCACACTTCTAATTCACAGTTTTTTTTTTTGGGTGCTAATATATTTCATGATATAAAGAATTACATTGGATGAGAGTTTTCCAGTTATCCCATTCGGCACCATCAAAAGCCATTAATCCTTGTTAGTTTCCCTTCTTCCCCTGCAATCTGTCATTATTCATATGCTATATCACTTGTCATGTGAAATAAACGCCTGTTTGTTTCTGTTTTCTGCTTTCTGTTTCTGTTTTCAAAGCATTTTTTTTCACTAATGATGAGTTTATTCAAATTAGCCGTTGCTTAATTTATGGGCACTCAACGGCCAATTTCACTTCTAGAACGTTCCAGCCTTTTTTTCATTTTTCTATTTTTTCAAACTCAAACAGACCATTATGGGTTTGCTTTCCCTAAGAGCTCAATTCCCTTGCCTTGAAAGCATCAAATAAATGTTATTATTTTTTAGTTTTTTAAAAACAACTCTATGCTTTCTTTTTTTTTAAAAAAACAACTGAATGAAAACAGTTTTCTAAAGAAGTTTTTTATTTTTTTTGTTTTTAAAAACAAAATCAAACAAGTCCAAAGTATTGTTTACCATTTTCATTTTATTAATATTCTTGCCAATAGCTCAATTCATGTAAAATGTTGGGAAAGGGGTTTACTAAGGACTTCATATTAGCTCTATCATAAGAAAAGCAACTAGAAATACTGATACACATCTCCACGTTCACCTGTTATTTCTTTGCTACATGCTTTTGAAGCTTCTCTAACAGGTTTTTTAATCAACCAGGTGTTTCTTTCTGGATAACCTTCTTACACAATATTAACAACACAGGTCCCAGGAACATGGAGATGGATGCTAGGTGTTGCAGGTGTGCCAGCAGTTATTCAGTTTTTTCTCATGCTCTGCCTACCTGAGTCGCCACGGTGGCTTCTTTTGCAAGTAAAATTGATCTTCTCATCAAACGAATATCAAATCAGATAGTGTTATTCTGAGATATTTCCTCTGTTTCAAAGCTTTCTTATTCATCATCTTCAAATGTTTGCAGAATAGGAAAGATGAAGCAGTTTCTGTGATTTCCAAGATCTATGACGCAGATCGGTTAGAGGATGAAGTGGAATATTGTTGTGCTCGGTTAGAGGATGAACTTGAGAAGCAAAGTAGAGTTAGATACTTGGATGTGTTCAAAACTAAGGAGAAATTAGGCTTGCATTTCTTGCCGGAGCCGGTCTTCAGGTTTAACATTTTTCCTTGAAACTCTTTCTTGTTTTTTGAACTAGATTGTCCCGGTGCTTAGAATGATCCTTCAGAATTCCCTGCTCAATGGGAAAGATAAGACCAACATGTATTCCAGCAAAAAAGGAAACATGTACACATTCGGTCATATGGAGGTCGCAATAATTGAACGTAGATTAATCTTTCAACAGTTACACATAGGTTGTTGCTGCTGCTGTTGTTGTACTACTCCCTCCGGTCCCTAATATAAGACATATTTGGAAAGTTGGGCTTGGTCATAAATATAAGACGTATTTCTCATATTTATCAATTTTTTCCTAATTTAATTTTATTAATACTCCCTTAACAATAATCAAGGAGGAGAAGGCATGAGAGAATTCAGGAATATGACTAGCGTGTTTTAGTAAATACATGTCATATTATCTAACTTAACTAACTTCCTTAATTTAATTAAATTAGGTAAATATGTCTTATATTAAAGACCAGAAGGAGTATATTCTTTTAATACTTCTTAAATGAAAACCTCCATATCTAACAACTATGTGCTAGCTCCCATCCATCCGTCCATTTAAACCAAACCAAATTCAAGAATACATGCCGTTATGGCATGTTTAAGATTTTACCACGACCGGTCCTTAATATAAGATCTATTTTGTAGTTCAATTTAAAGAAACATTACATGGAACCAAAGAAGGTTCACTTACATCTTTCCTATGATATTCTGCAGGCTTTTCAGCAGTTCGCTGGTAATAGCGTTGTGATGTACTACAGCCCAACAATCATCGAGAGGGCTGGCTGGCTTTCGTTCCAAAGAACTAGCTCTTCTCCTTTCCCTCATTGTCTCCAGCTTGAATGCTGCCGGAACAGTCCTTGGCATTTATCACATCGACCACGCCGGGCGAAAGAAGCTGGCTCTCATGAGCTTATCCGACATGGTTGTATCTCTGGGGTTCCTTTCTGCTGGATCTTTCCTAGATTCATCAGGTTCTTCTAATGGAAACTACGGATGGCTTGCAATTTTAGGCCTAGCATTGTACATTGCTTTCTTTGCACCCGGAAAGGGACCGATGCCATGGACAGTTAACTCCGAGGTGTACCCTCAAGAATACCGGGGTTTATGTGGAGGCATGTCAGCCACAGTGAACTGGGTTTCAAGTGTGATAATGTCACAAAGCTTCTTGTCAGTTTTTTATGCTTTAGGTCTTGGTGGGAGTTTTTTGATTCTTGGTGGTGTAGCTATAGTTGCTATTTTGTTTGTGGCCTTGTTTGTGCCAGAGACAAAACAACTCACACTGGATGAGGTAGAGCAATTATGGAAGGAAAGGGCCTGGGGAAAGGATTACAACAAAAGAGAAAGCCTTCTTTGAGAAAGGAGATACATGTTGTGAGTATTATCTTGCTGGTGCTAGCTAGTTTTACACAATTGTGATCTGAGTTCAACAGCTCATTCATATACTGTTTCAGGTTCAGTCAGTCACCTGGACAATTGTGTATAGCCATGTATGCAAGTGTATGTGGAACAAGATTTGTACTGTGTTTCTTATATGATCAATTATTGTAACTTGAAGAAATTGGGTTTTGGCTTAGAAGCTATCTTAACCAGTCATCCAAGCAATGATTTACCTTGCATAAGATGGAAAAGATTGAGTAAATTACATTTAATAATGTATATTTTGATATACACACACTATATAGAAAAGTATCTGGTAAACTCTCTCTCTCCTCTGAGTCGCTGGACTCCATCTCTCCCCCTCGTATTCTGCTGAAAATCGAATTGGAAGAGCACATGTTAAAAGATCGGTTAAGGGGCAAAAATACCTATAAATCTTTTTTAAAAGTGCATTTACCACCATAAACTTTTTTTAGGTGTAAAAGTAATCACAAATTTTCAAAAGAGGGGCAAAAGTGACGCTTCCTTTAAAATTAACTAACTACCGTTAACTTCAATGTAAAAGTGCCAAAATATCCCTATTAAAAAAAACAATTATGGTGGTGGATGTACTTTTAAAAAAAAGTTTATGGGTATTTTTGCCCCTTAACTTTTTTTAGATAGGGTTATTTTGGTACTTTTGCATTGGAGCTAACAACCGTTAGTTAGTTTTAACGAAAGTGTCACTCTTACCTCCTTTTGAAAGTTCATGGTTACTTTGACACCAAAAAAAAAATTTATGATGATGGATGCACTTTTGAGAAAAATTTATGGATATTTTTTATCCTTAAACCTTAAAAGATTACATCACATCACTAACCAAAAAACAAAAAAAGGAACTAAAAAAAAGTTCACCAGATCCATATTCATATTCTTTTTCACTTTCAAGTTTCTCATCTCTTAAAGGAATTAAAAAAAAAGTTCAACAGATCCATATTCATTTATGTTCACCGCGGTTTTAGAAATTCTTTTCTATGAGATGAGATAAAACTCCTTTCACATATTTACTTCGTAAATCGTAAAAATTATTCTCCAAAAAGTAATCCAAACATACACTTTAGCTATCTAAATTTCCCTTGCCTCCTTACTGCCTTTAAAATAGCTTCAGGTCAAGCCAGCTCTGGCCCTGGGGCTGAAATAAAGCTTGTGTACAAGCTGAGAGCTAGACTTGAACCTTAAGACTCTTATTACAGACCCAAGTCTATTTGGACTAAAATCTGGCCAAGCTTTCTACATATTTAGGTATATGACATTTTACAGTATCTCATTTTCCCCCCTCCCTGAAGCTTTCTTCTTAGCATGGGAACGACGAAAAAAGAAAAAGAAAACATTGATGATAGATTCACGTGTGCCTTGAATTAGATAAACCCGCGAGGATAAAAATAGAAAAGGCGCATTTTGATGATTCATCAATGGGGTCATGTAAGAGGTCCCAGAGTGAACTAGCACGTACCAGAATAATCTAAAGCGATTCCTTTTCTTTTCCCGTTTTATATATATACGCATTAAAAATTAAATTAATTAAATTAGCCGAAGGCTAGCTGCTGTATTTTTGAGCTTGACTGATGAAGAAGGTGCTGATAAAATCATACCCAGAAATTTGATGCTGATAATATTCTTCACTAGCCTTCCTTTGGACGAATCTGAGCGGCTCACGTGTCCCCATGATGATGTTCACCTCTCCATCGTGGCCCCACCTATTCAATTATTAAACTTAGTGCTCCAACTCTCAAATTTCATGTGATTAAATATACTATTAAATATGACCTATAATAGTGAGTGTTTGACATCACTTATTTTGGGATAATAATTCTTTATTACGCAAGTTGAGATAAAATTCCTCTCACATACTTACCTCGTATATTGTGAATCACGATTTATAAGCATTTATTACCTAAAAATAAGCTATCTCAAACGAGCACATAGTTCGGTGGAAACAGTTCCACACTCTTTTAAGTATCATGAGGGGGATGATTAATCACCCAATTTATTCATTTGGTATAAGAATTCGTATACCTTACAAATATTATTTTAAAACATCAAAAAGTAATCTTAAAAAAGAAAATTATTTCAAGGAACATGAATTTTAGATTTCAGAATAATAACGAGTAAAGATTTAAAATTTAAATTCATTTGATGTAGCTATAAAATTAAAAAAAAAAAAAAGCACAATTATAATAAAAGGCCAGGTGGCAACAGAGGATCCAATATTCACGGGAGTTCGCATATGTGCTGTCCTCTTTATAATGGACACGTGTCAACTAAGTGCCCGTTTGGATGAGTGATTAGAATGCTTAAAAGCAGCTTTTCAATCGTAATTTACAGTATACGAGGTAAGTATGTGAGAGGAGTTGAGTCTCGATTTACATGAAAAACAACTTATAAACAATCTGATCGCTAAAACAAACATGCCCTTACCCCACCAAATGTTAGAAATTGTGTCTTTCCAACCGAAGAAAATCATCTGACTGTAAACGCACGACTGAAATGAACCAATGAGAACTCCGAACAGGAACATGAGTAACAAATTCTTTTTTTTTATTTCTCCCCATATTAAATATATGTTACTTATTATTTTTTATAAATTTTCACTCATTATTTCTCATATATTTTTTTTATAAATAGGAGTATAATTGAAAACAATTATATATATTTCACATAGTTATTGCTTTAACCAACCTTTTAATTTCTCACTTAAAAAAGGATAAAAGGCAGTAATAATATTAATATCCAATATTAAATTTTGTGTTGAGCTTAATTGTTGTTGCCGAACTTTTGCGCCAACGTTTTACATTAAGGCCTACCACGTGTCCCAAAATTGGAAAGCGGTTACTTTCACGATTTGACGCGCGTGAGCGCTTCCTCAATTCGTGGATATCGCTCTCACCGCGGGTATCTAGCACCATCATCTTCTTGCGATTCCACTGCATATTCTATACTGGTATGTGGCGACAATGAGGTAACAAATCTAACAATCCTCCTACTATATTTCATTATTCCACGTCTTTTTGCTTATATGTACAAGGCACGTTACCGATGAGCACAGAATTGTCGGGTCGGACCAAATTGTCGAAGCAAAAATTATGAAATTGCGATTTGTCCTCTTTCTGCAGTGTCGCCGTTTGATTTGTCTGTGACTAGATAATACGCGATAATGTTGTCCTTTTAGAAGAAACACCCCGGTTCAAATTTGGTCTTTTCGCGGTTTAAAATTTTCTCACCTTCTTCTGTTTCTGTAACAATCATCACACGTTTCTTCGGGGGAGGAGGTGGGGAAACCAGGATTGAGAAATTAGTGATGCATTTTTTAGCTTCTTCACCTACTTCAAGCTTAGACTGAGGCTTCGCTCTGCTCTTCTTTCTTGCTTGTGGCTCTGGAAGTCTGAGATGATGACGAACAACGCGATGACCATGGAGGCCACACCGGGTAGCGCAGGGTACTTGGAATTGTATCCTGAGCGGAAAATGTCGTTTTTCAAGAATCCTTACATACTTCTACTCACTGCATCAGCTGGCATAGGTGGACTCCTCTTTGGGTACGTTACAGGTACTCATTATCTCTCCTTCGTAGTCTAATTCATGGATTATGAGGGACAGCACAGAGAGCTGTAACACTTACTTTTCCTGCTGACAATATCTTCAAACCTGGCAGTATCGTTATTTAGCAGTATTATTTTATTTTAGATTTACATAACTATTAAATAAATATTAATATAATCAGTGATGAAATTTAGTTAGTTTTTTAACTTTTACAGGCTGTCTGCGTTTATGTTTTTGCTTTCGACGATGCTTCTGGAAGCCCATCGCTCCTCCCAAGTCCCACTCCTATTGAATCAATCGGGTCGGGCGAGCATCCAGTTCCAGCCCCCTATTGTAACGAGGTCGCAATTCCAAGTTTTCAACGTCGTCAAATAACATGTTTTGAAGGATAAACTAGAAGCGGGGCCTTCCATGTTGGGCATATTTAATCGAGAACGGTAATTCAGGGAAGTTGCATTTCTCACGGTTCTTTACAGAACTGATGTCCTGTTGGAGAAACTATCTAGTATGTTCCATATCAGTTTCATTTGTGAGAAGGGAATGGCAATGGGAAATCAGGAGGTAGTTAAGGTGGTTGTTTGCTGCTGCTTCAATAAGTTTCGAATTTTGGTTCCACTTGGGAGGGATATCCCATAACCTTAATTTTCACTTTAGATAACATTTGTTCCGCAAAGATGTTATTTTCCATTTGCAGAACTGTTCATCTTGAGCGTAATAATGTCTATGCTGTTGTCTATTTCAATATTGGGCGGAGTTGAGATTGATATCCTCCTATTTCTTGACATATTTTGAGTGGAGACTGGGATTTCTTTCTCATCATATGAGCTTGGAAGCTAACACAAGCACAGAGACTGCGTCAAGATGATACTTATCGTGTCACTTCTTGTCTGAATAAAAGTCCGACATGTGTTAGACAAGGACACATTTTGAAGTGTCCCTGCATCATAGTATATGACTAATGCAAGTGAGAAATAAGAAATAGTAAAATGCTACTGGAAGGTTGGACAAAGTCAATAATTTGTGATTGCTTTTTTTTTTTTTAAAATGAATTTTTTAATACTGGATTTTTCCGGTTTTCAACTTTATGTAGACTTTGTGCTCGCGCGCGTGAATATGTGTGTCTTTTTTGTGTTTCCTAGGTTCCTTGTTATTTATGGATAGCTTACCTCATTTGGAATGTTGTTCATTGCAGGTGTTATCTCGGGGGCCCTTCTGTATATTAAAGATCATTTTGAGGATGTTAGGGATAGTAGCTTCCTTCAGGTACAAGCTTTTGCACTCTATTGAATTTTGCAATGAAGTGTCTGGTTTGTTTGGTTGGTCAGATGGTTATACATTTTGCGAGAGGTATGTTAGTTTTCATGCAGAGCTTTCCAATATTGACTAAAAAAGAAGCCATTGACATATGAGTATAATTTAGTTACAGTTCCTCATTGCAATTACAGGAATTTTGTTGGCAAAATTAGTTTTGCATCTAATGCTAGATGCAGGATATTATTTATTTGTTTGTTTCTCCTTTCCTATTTTGTTCTCCTATTTTCTTTATGGATCAATGATACATTAAGTTTCCAGGAAACAATTGTTAGCATGGCATTGGTTGGTGCAATTATTGGAGCAGCAGGAGGTGGTTGGATTAATGATGTTTTTGGACGTAAAAAGGCCACTCTTAGTGCTGATGGCGTCTTTGTTACTGGAGCGATTGTCATGGCTTTAGCACCAAATTCAGGGGTTCTCATAGTGGGGCGCTTGCTGGTTGGCCTTGGGGTGGGGGTAGCCTCTGTCACTGCTCCAGTGTATATAGCAGAGTCTTCACCATCGGAAATAAGGGGTTCACTAGTGAGTGTCAATGTGTTTATGATAACCGGTGGACAGTTTCTTTCCTACTGCGTAAATCTTGCTTTTACAGAGGTAAGGCTTATCTTACTGTTCACTTTACCTTCCTAATTGTGTTGCCACTACTTGACACCCATCTTGTGTATATAATTGTTGTATGGAAGAAACCTATTAAATAGTCTGCAGGAATTTGATTGGCTGTATATTATGGGGGCTATATGTTGCTGTTGTTTTCTGATCTTCTCTTTTGACTTCATCATTTCCCTCCATTCTTTTATAGTAACAGTGCTCGTTATGTTTATATATTTGATCAAGTAACAAGGGTTGTGGAGACAAAACTCAAATCACCAGCCCCTGCTTCATTAATAACTGAAGAGAAGTTTGTTATATCCCCTGTTTTTGGGTGCATTCACAATATCCATTTTAAGAAGAAAATTAAAACAGTGCGCAGCTGAACATTTTTAGTGCCTTGCCTGAGCTTTGTTCTCCCCTCAAGGCTCTATCTCTGAGGTAACCTGGAGTAGGAGCAACCGAACCTAGTAAATAAAATCTATATTTGATCTACCAACCTGAAGATTGAATTGTTGGATCATCTGATTGCCTGTGCCCATTTAGTGCCCCCAGAACAAAGAAGGATATCACGAAGTATCTATCATTAGTTATCAAGAATTTCTCAAATTCTGAAATCTTTTTCAATAAATCCTATGTCAATGGCATAAGTAATTATTCTCTTTTGGCTGCCTGAGTCATCATCGATAGCGTAAAGTTGGAAAATATGACTATTGAGAGGGTTCATTCGTGAGTTAGTTCCCTTCCCTTTACTGTAGCCAGTAAATCACCGGTGACATGCATTATTTATCGGAAAATCGCACACTTGGTATTGCAGTTGTTACACTGCGGCGTCAATGAAGTTGATCATTTCAAAATAGTTGCAAACGCATGCAGTGCTGACCTTATCAAAATTTGAATTTCTAAAAGTGAAAGGGTATTTAACGGTATTTAATGAAAAGTTTGTGAAATAAGAGCAAGAGCATATTGTTTTTCCCAATCATTTTTGGTGCTATGGTATTAAATTACCTGTGCTTAAGGTTCTGATAATTCTCTGACTAATCTCCTCCTGAAATCTTAATCGAGTAGGTACCTGGCACATGGCGATGGATGCTGGGAGTTGCAGGCGTGCCAGCTTTTATCCAGGCTTGTCTCATAACTTTCTTGCCAGAGTCTCCAAGGTGGCTTTTTCTCAAGGTGAAAAGCATTCTTATTTCATATTGCTTGATGAATTGCAGTTATCTAAATAACATTTTCCTGCTTTTTATTTTCAATTTTGGGCGTCCATTTCCATTTACATCCTATTCCACTCTACTACCTACCAAATGGCTTCTTAGTGTCTTTCCTCCTTTTCGATCTAATATTTTTATCTTTGGGTGCAGGACAGGAGAGATGAAGCTGTGTCCGTGCTCACTAAGATCTATAACTATGAACGCTTAGAGGATGAAGTTGAATACCTTACTAATCTGGCTGAGCAAGAACGTCAGAAACGGAGCCAAATTAGATACACGGATGTTTTCAAATCGAAGGAAATCAGAGCTGCATTTTTTGTTGGGGCTGGACTTCAGGTTTTAGCGACTTTACTTGAATTCTTTTATTGTGTCTAGATATGTATTGTTATGGGATTTGATAGTGATTTGTTCTTGTGGATATATTTGGAGATGAAATTCATTAACTAGTTTGAAAAACTCGATTCCTGGCTCTGCAGATTTTCCAGCAGTTCACTGGTATTAGCATAATTATGTACTACAGCCCCACAATCATTGAGATGGCTGGGTTCGGTTCCAACCAGCAAGCTCTTCTTCTATCCCTCATTGTTGCCGGGATGAATGCTGCCGGAACGGTTCTTGGCATTTATCTTATTGACCATGCAGGACGAAGAAAATTGGCCATCTCATGCTTATGTATTGCATCTCTAGCTGTTCTCTCAACAGGGTGTTATCTTGAAGCATCTGACTCTTCAAATAAAGCCTATGGGTATCTTGCAGTTGTAGGGTTAGCCCTATACATTCTTTTCTTCTCACCCGGGATGGGGCCCGTACCCTGGACCATGAACTCTGAAATCTACCCTGAAGAATTCAGAGGAGTATGTGGCGGCATGGCAGCCACCGTGAACTGGATTTGCAGCGTGATAATGTCCGAGAGCTATCTGTCAATCGTGGATGCCGTGGGGCTTGGTTCGAGTTTTGTGATACTCAGCGTTATAGCTGTTATTGCACTACTCTTCGTGATTATGTTTGTGCCGGAGACAAAAGGCTTGACATTTGAAGAAGTGGCAGTGATATGGAAGGAGAAGGCTTATGGGAAGAACCAAAACACACAAAGCCTGCTTGGGCAAGAGAGCAGGGCTTAGGTGTCTGCCTCTGCAAGGTTTGACGTTAGTGGGTAGCATTGTTTCTCTTACAATATGTGGATTATATGTTTTAGCGTGAGACATGATTGGAACCGTTGAGACTTGCCTGAGATTTAGCCAACCCACATTTTTTTTACGCAGGAGACATGAAATGGAACTGGGAATTACTCCTTGGCAGGTAGAGTGATGGATGAAACTTGCTAGTTTTGGCTTTGAGAATGAGGTGATGTAGTGCCTACTTAGTAATAATTTATTGGCCTCTCTTCCTTGAGATGCTTCTCAAGACTATTGGTTGACAATCCTGCTGTATTATTGTGATTACAATAAGCTAAGGGGCGGATGTTTAAAGATCCTGCTCTGTTGTTGTGATTACAATAATCCAAGAGGCGGATGTTTAAGCCGTGTAAATTATATTTGAGCATTATGTGATTTTTTTTTGTTTTTTTAATACTCCTTGTGCAAAAAAACTGCTTTTTTTAGTATCCAAATATATTTGAATTGGTACGATGCTTTTTATAAGATTCGATTTGCTCCTGTCTTTCTGATACCATTTTTCTCACTCTGATATCATTGATACTATGTCTCTCTAGGATCATTTGTAATCTTCTCCAATACCATGCTTCTTTGATATAATTTGTAACAGTGCAGCATTTCCTGACCTGACGATATTGTCCGTTTTGGCCCAAAAAAGCCATTGGTGTTGGAGCCTATCGGCTGCCATCCAGCAGCTAGTTGGCGATGGTGCTCCGGCGAGGTAATTTTTTCTTTTTAAAAAAGTTGATAGGCAATTTTGTAAAATCACCTAAACTTAAAAAACTCAAATTCTGGTATCAAAAGGAACTGGGCAACACTAGAGCAAGGTTTGGAGTGCACGAATATAGGAGGAGATAGGGAAATGACTCGGTGGAAGTTGGAAGCAAATGGCTTGTTCTCTGTCAAATCTGCGTATGGCCTAATACGTCCTGATGACACCCCAGAAGATCCAGTTTGGAAGAAGGTTTGGAAGCTCAGTACCCCGCAGAGATGCAAGACATGTCTATGGCTGATAATGCAGGACCGATTGCTAACAAATGCAGCCAGAGTCCACCGCGGTATGGGAACTGATGCGAGCTGTTTGAGTTGTGGAGGGCCATATGAGGATATAATCCATGTGTTGAGGGATTGCCCGAGAGCGAAGGAGTTTTGGAGGTCGAAAATCCAAGCAAGACATAGACAGCGGTTCTTTGATCTCCAACTGTGGGAATGGTGTAACATGAATCTTCTCAAGGATGTAGGGGATTCAGAGACGATAGCGTGGGCAGATTTCTTTGCAGTGACCTGCTGGCTTTTGTGGAAAGCACGGAATGAGAAGGTGTTTGAGGGAATTGAGCCTCGGACTCAATCGTTAGGTATACGGGTTAGTGCTATCCTACAGGCAAGGCAGCAGAAAATGAACTCTTTTTTCCGCGTGAATATTAGCAATGTACATGAGATCTCTAGCAGATCCCAGACTTCTCCACCACCGGGCTGGGCGAGGATATTCGTGGATGGTGCATTCAGTAGAGGAAACCGTGCAACAGGGTGTGGAGGGATTCTTTTTGATGGAAATGGGAACTTCCAGGAGGCTTTCATGTTGAGGCTTGAGGACGGAGATGCGCTGGTTGCGGAATTGTGGGCTGGGCTAATGGGACTGAAACGGGCTTGGGACATGGGGATCCGAAACCTTCTCTTATTGAGTGACTGCCTTGAGGCGTGTGGGTGTATGAAGAATGGTTGCAATGAAGAACATCAGTATCGCTCTCTGGTGTTGGAGATACAGGGCATGCTAAGCCGCACGTGGCAGGTAGAGGTGAGACATATCTCTCGTGACTTGAATCTGGAGGCTGATAATTTAGCAAAGAGGGCTCTCAATACGGCGCCAGGACTCCATCTGTTCTCCTCTCAAGCTGCTGTAAGGGCGTTGGAGGAGGGTGTAACATAGATAGAGTGGTTGCTCTGTTTTTCCTTTGCTTCGTTCGTATGTTTTCTGTTCTGTCTTTTGCTTTCATATGTATCGAAAAAAAAAAAACTCAAATTCTTACCCTCTCACTTATCTGTCCTTTTGCATATTCAAATGACCTTTTGGATTTGATAATCCATGAGCTATTTTATTGTCTTTGCATATTTAAATGACCTTTTGGATTTGATAATTTATGAGCTATTTTATTGTCTTTTTCCCTGCAATAAAGTAAATCCAGACGTCATAACTATTCAAACATATAAACTAATTAATTTAGGGAGATTGTTTCTTCACGATCATCTCGCATCTTGTGCTTATGCAGTGCAACTTTTATGAACCCGTCAATTTGTGTCTTCGTTTACAAGTGAGAAACTCTACCAAGATGTGGAAAGCGGCATTCCTCTCGTCTCCTGTTGCAGCCTAATGAACCGCAGCCAGAAGTGCTTCTGCCATTGCTTTCTTTTAGAGACTGGCACACACCACCTTTCAGCTTTCTTGGAGACTGCGATGTACGAAATACTCATGTTCTTGTTATAAGGCATCATCACCTTAACAAATTTTATAAATCAATAAAAACGGTTAAAAACATTAAATTTATCCTAAAATTTAAGTAATTTTTAATATTATCCTTGCTAATTACACTAAACTCTAATACTATCTTAATTATTACTCTCTCTCACTATCCTCATTAAACATGGACGAACATGGAAAAAATATTTAATGTGTTTTGGAAACAAGCAAATGCCTTATATAAAACGGATCATTAACATTTGTTAGTTAGTGTCATATAATAAGGATTAGAGGGAGTAGTTTAACTCAGGCTTTGAAGGATAAACAATTACTAGCGTTTTTATATAGTTAGTTGCCATTATTTGTCCATTAAACTAAAATATGGGATTATATGTTTTAGGGCTTGTTTGATATGGGGAGGGGAGGGAAAGTGAGTGGGGTTAAAATAGTTTAGAGTTAGATTTAAAACATTAGAGCAGTGGGGTTAAAAATGTTTAATTAAATTTTTATACTTTTTTTATTTTATATATTCTTTTTATTAAATTTTGGAAAATTAATCTTTTGATTCTTGAAATTTTGACTTATTTATAATTCAGTCCCTAGAATTTGACTTAGTATAACTCAGTCCTTCAACTTTTGACTCACCTGGAATTCAGTCACTCATCTTTCAATAATTCATAATTTTGTCCTTGTCATCTGTAACTCAGGATGAATCAGGAGTCATCCAATGTGACTTCCAACTCAGCTCTACGTGGATTTTAGATAAAATAAAAAAGGTTCCACGGATTCTCTCCATTCTGTTGCCGGCAAAATCACATTTTCCAGCGACTCACCTACCTCCGTTCACCATCCTCATCTCTTCACCGTATAGGTTCTCCTTTGTACTTTTGTCTTTTGAGGTTTGTGTTGGTCTGGGCATTGAGAAGAGAGCATGGTAACAGGACTTCATCCGCCATTCCCACCTCCATTAGTTGCTCTTTCTTTGATTCTGCCATAACCACCATGGTGAGAAGCCGCCAGTGTCGGCGTAGCGAGGAGCCACCATAGCTACTGTGAGATGCCTCCATGATCTACATCGTGGCTTCTATCACGTATTCATATCGGTGCCGGTGCTTTTAGGAAATAGCACTCTCCCATTTTGAATACTATTTTGTTAGTAGCATGAAGGTTCGGTAAGTTACTTATAAAGTGGCAATACCATGTCAATTAAAAGTGAACGTGCGGGCAACGTCCGGCGAATCTTATTATCTTTGTGGAGGAGGATGGCCAATAAATGTGGCATTCATATTGTTGGAAAGTTGATATTATTCTTAAATATAAGATATATTTTTTTAAATTTACCCCTATTCATGTTTTCTTAACAGGAATCAAGGATAAGAGGGAAAGGAGATAATTAAGGATAAGATTAGAGTATTTTAGAGATTATATATCATATCAACCAACTTAACTAATTTTCTTAACCTAATCAAATTAGATAAATATGTCTTATGTGAATGATCAAAAGGAATATAATTTTCTGTTAATGAAGTATTCCCTTGGTGTCATTCATCTATAAACTACTCCTTTCAATCCCTTTTATCCGCAATTATTTTCTTAATTGTACAAAACCAAATAAAAGTTAAGAGTAATTAAAAATAATAAATGTATAAAAAATGTGATGTCTTTTCCAAATATGTCCCTATTTATGGAAAAAATATAGAAGAGAAGATAACTAAACGATAAATGAAAGAGAACTAGTAGAAAATATGAGATAGAATGAGTAATAAATCATTAAATGAAAGAAAATTGATGGTGAGTGAGGGATAATTAATATAAAAATGTGATTTAATAGGGTAGAAAAGAAAATTGTGGTTTAAATTTTGAGAAAAAAGAAGTTGTCTACTCCCTTTAGTTCTTATTATAAGGCACCAACTGCAAATTCTCATAAACCAATAAAAACAATTAAAAGCATTAAAATTATCTTAAAATTTAAATGATTACTAATATTACTCCTAACAACTACACTAAACACGAATATCAAAATCTTTGAAAAGATTTAAGAGTTTAAAAGTGCATAATTTCTTTTTGATTTAGAGTCTTAAATATTTGAAAAATTGTAAAAAAAAATTAAAAACAACTTCTTTTTTTACCTATAATATATCAAAATGTCTTCTATTTTCTGTAGAATCTAATGATCTAAAAAATCATAAAAAAATACATTTGTGAAAGTCCAAAAGTGAAGGGGCAACAGAGAAAGCACATCACCCACCTTACCCAGTTTCATAGGACCTAAGTGATATTAATTATAATTGTGAAAATAACATTTTGCCCTCTTTCATAGTTGGATTGATGGGTGAATTCCTTGTATGATATAACAAATATGGGTTGCACTCTTAACACCTAAGGCAAGACAATAATAATTTAACTTTATTTCTGTGTGCATTCAAAGAGAAAGACAACGAGTTTGATCTTTTATTGTGTGGTTTGTTATGAAAATAAGAATAGACTGATGGTGATCAACATTTATAGGCCATGAAGGAATGTTTTGAAGTAGTGCCTCTTAAAGCAACACCTCTTTATTTGAAGTTACAGCTACTTGTTAAATTTATGAATTCCATATGTTGATTCATAATAAACATATGAAGGGTTATACATTTATATTATATGGAGCTTTCTTATTAAATACACAACATTTCATCATGTGGTGGTTACCACACCTTTGATTATAACATTTCACATGTATCTTTTGGAATCAAGAAGACGTGACTTTTATGACATTTAGTGTTATAACTCTTCGCACAACTAACCCTTCATATAAGTTTATTAATTTAATAAGAATATAACTTTACAAAAAATACATATTTTCATTTTAAAATATTCTAACAAAAATATTGTTTTTCAAATTTAACCATGTCAGACGTGGCAAATTATATCATTTTTTGAAAAAAAAAATGTTTTGCCCATTAAATGCAATATATGTATACACTCACACACTTATATTTATATGCTCATCAACCGGTTCCCACACAAGCTTCAAACAGAATTTAAATCCTCAAATTCTTCACCGAAATGGTCAAACTAAATTTTATTGATGTTATTTTTTAGTCGCACTTAGCACCTTAATATTCTTTCTCAATTGCATCTAATAAACTAATCTTATTTATAATGTATTCAGTATCATAATATTATTTTTTAGTGCTTCAAGTGTCCTGGCCTTACTTATAATGTATCAAATACCCTAAAGTAGGAATAAAATCATAGTGCTAGATGTAATTAAAAAAAACCATCGGCTGTTGGATAATGGATACATTAAGAAAATAATATCATGGTGTTGTGCACATAAATAAAAGGGAAAATTCCAAAAAACGACACTCAAAATATACAAAAGACAAATCAGTACAATGAAATTCAGAAAAGACAAATCAGGCGGGTGTCAGAAAAAGGAGGAATCTGTCCTTTTGAAATTTCGGCCAAATTACGAAAATGCCCTTCATGCACAATTCAGAATAACAACATGATCATCGGAATTAACACCTTCGAATTCGGTATTAACAACTGCAATTCTTCTTTTTACAATTAACAAATTTCAGGACCAATAACAACACATATCTCGCCATTAACAACTCTGGATTCGATATTAACAACTTCAATTTCTTCTTTCAACACTTAACAAGTTTCAGGGCCAATAACAACACTCACCTCGCCATTAACACCTCATGATTCGCCATTAACAACTCCGATGTTGTTATTGCGACTAAGGGCTGAAAGGCATTTTCATAATTTGGCCGAAATTTCAAAAGGACAGATTCCTCATTTTTCTGACACCCGCCTGATTTGTCTTTTTTGAATTTCGTTGTACTGATTTGTCCTTTGTATATTTTGAGTGTAGTTTTTTAGAATTTTCCCTAAATAAAATTATGCTACTTTGAAATACTATCATCATAGTATTGGATGCTACTCCTTCTTATCCTTATTATAAGGCACCAACTAACAAGTGCTTCTGATCCTTTTTATAAGATATTTGCAAGTTTCCAATGAGCATTTAATTTATTTTTTCATGTATACCCATATTTAATAAAGGTAGTGGGAGAGAGTAATAATTAATATATATTTGAGTTTAGTGTAGTTGGTAAGGATAATGTTGAAAATTACTTGAATTTTAGGACAACTTGAATGCTTTTAACTATTTTTATTGGTTTGTAAGAATCGGTAGTTGGTGCCTTATAATAAGGACTAGAGGGAGTATTCTACTAATTAGAGCCGTATATATTTTCCTGTTTCTTAATTTATTGTTTTTCTTAAAAAAGAAGGGTCAAATGATTGGTTATGATTATTTTCCCATCACCAGAAAATGATTATCACTCTGGTCGACTGGTCCTATTTATAAATCTTTTTTTTAACCAATTCTTACATATCAAAGAGAGTTAAGAAATACTTACATATTTCAGGAGTGTCACTTCATCTGTACCTTGACTAATTAAAATGTAACAACTCATCTTATTTTAACCCTATATTGCATATGAGTTATCGGAGAAATTCAAATTTTATGACTTTAAAAAACATAAACTTCTTAATTTAGAAAAATAAAAAATGTGATTCTCTTCCATCATCCATAAAATCATGAAATTTGAATTTCTCTATAAAATCATGAAATTTGAATTTCTCCTGATGACTTATCTATCATGTAAGATTAAAATAAGATGAGTTGTTGTATTTTAATTTGTCAGAGTATAAATGAAGTGGTGCTCCTGAAGTATGTAAGTATTTTTCAAGAGAGTTAATTAAATTATTAACTATGGGCTAAATTTTCAATTTCACCCTTATTTATGATTGATTCTAGGGAAAATTCCAAAAAACTACACTTAAAATATACAAAGGACAAATCAGTACAACGAAATTCAGAAAAGACAAATCAGGCGGGTGTCAGAAAAATGAGTAATATGTCTTTTTGAAATTTCGGCCAAATTACGAAAATGCCCTTCATGCACACTTCATAATAACAACATGATCATCGGAATTAACACCTTCGGATTCGGTATTAACAACTGCAATTCTTCTTTTACAATTAACACCTTCGGATTCGCCATTAACACCTCATGATTCGCCATTAACAACTCCGATGTTGTTATTGCGACTGAGGGCTGAAGGGCATTTTCGTAATTTGACCGAAATTTCAAAAGGATAGATTACTCATTTTTCTGACACCTGCCTGATTTGTCTTTTCTGAATTTCGTTGTATTGATTTGTCCTTTGTATATTTTGAGTGTAGTTTTTTGGAATTTTCCCTTGATTCTAAAAGTTAACATGAATAATTTTTTTTTGTTTATTGTAATTAATAAGGGTAAAAAAATATAAAATACATTTACTACTATAAAACTAAACTTATAAATAGGATAAAATATGTTGATAAAAAAGATTTATGAATAAAATCATGGTACATTTGTAGAGAGACACACAACACAAGCAATAAGGAATGCGACATATTACTGTTTTTTTAAAAGAGGAAATGCAATAATTTTGTTGAATGCGATGGGATAAAATGTGCATGACTCACTGTGCTGCAGCACTCACTCTGCCTCGCGCTGCGTCCATGGCACCGGCCTCATCGAGAGGATCTTATTTAGAGGTGTTCATCAATTACTCATCTCGGTCTTTCCATCCTGATCCTGAGTAAATTAAGATAGAAAAATCCTGTCTCAAAAATTTTAAGATTGAGAATGGGATTTCTCAATCCCAACTTTTTCCCGATCCCGAAATAATATATACATTATATATGTTTTTTGTTTTTCGTTTTCGTAACTAAAACTCAAGGAAACATTGCACTACCACTAAACATCGATATTCGACAATTCCACATAGGCATCAGAAGTTTTGAGCCCTAATTTCCCTTCTCACCTCCCTTTGCCTGACGGAGATGGACATGCCATTCCCGATCACTCATCCCCTCTTTGCCTGACAGACGACAATGCTCCGGTCGCTCACCCCCTCTTTGTATTTCTTCTCCAAATCCCTAATTTCCAATTATCAGATTATCCTAGAGCTCCCTAAAGGCTGAAGCACATTACCAAAGGGAAATGGCCTCCACAAATGTTATATCCTTGGCTTCCATTCTTCCCTCTCACAAGTGCCTTTCTCTATCTTCATTTAATCATTTCATTTCTCTTTGTTTATAGGGAAATAAAGGAATTATTCATGTATATTCAGACTGGTGAGGGACAGTCCCAACTCTCAAGGATTAAGTCAATAAATGATTCAGCTTATTGTTTGTCACTTTGAATATGATTTCTGAAAAATTGTGTGTGGCTTTAGCTTCTGTTACATACATGAATTTTTAGGCATCTCTAAGGAAAATTTTGGAACCGTGCAAGCATATATTATAAATTTTGGACTTCGGAAAATTCCCGATCCCAGGATCGGGGATCAAATCCCTTTCTAAATCCTTCTCAGGATCGATATTGAGAATGAGATTTCCCGATCTCGCCTCGATCCTGAACAGCCCTACTCTTAGCCATTATTCTCCCTTAAATTATTGGTTCAACTATTTTTGTTTCTAGAATCTTGTTTAATTATTATATTAAGATTGAGTGAATTTATTTTATGATTTTAAAGTTTTTTTATTCATTAGGATTAGTATTTTTTCCTACAGTATTCAACACAATTATTTACTCTAACGGTATATTTTTTATATTAAGAATTAAATTATAGTATTAATCTATAACCAAAAATATTTTAGGTATCTAATAAGATAGAAATATTTCGTTGGTTTAGTAATACTACTCTGATGCTTAATGTAACACTAGTCAACTAATTTGAGTAATATTTATTAGAACTAATTTACCTTATTTGAATGTCCCAAGATTTTGATAATTTTAAAATTCAGCCGCCACATCACCCTTTAACCAGATTAGCACAACCACGATAGCTCCCAGCTGGCGCTGACGTTCGAGTTCCCTCGTCCTGGAATAGCTCTCGTCGGCTCTGCGATTTCGTTTTCTGGAAACTGCTCAGACAGAATTTAAATCTTCAAAAATTTTCTGAAATCGTCAAGCTTTTCTTCCAGTACCATAGCTCAGTGTAGCATATTTTTTGCAAAATCTGATGGTAACTCCTCCCTAGTGTAAATCCATTTTCGATTCTGCAAAATCATTCATCGCTTCCCACCTTTTTTTCTCATTTTCGGTTCTAAGAATTTTCCTATTTTCACTGATCATTTCAGGTGTGAATATTTCCAACGAGAAGTGGCCCAATTTGGGGCTCTTCTGTGTTGATTCGCTTATTGTACGCTGGTTTAGATAAAGTGTTATCGTTTCGTACCCGACGATGACGCTCATTATGCAGTCCGCGCCAGGAAGCTCAGGGTATTTAGATCTACATCCTGAGAGGAAAATGTCTCTTTTCAAGAACCCTTATATTCTGGAACTCACTGCCATTGCCGGTATCGGTGGACTGCTCTTCGGTTACGACACAGGTACACAATTGTTAATAACAATTGATTAAGCTTATCTGACCATATTCAATGAGTGGAGATCCTAAGCTATTGAAAAGACGTGATTTGTTGATCGCTAACATATGCCATGTATGCATATTTTCTTTTCGCTTTTCTAGGCATTGGAGCATTTAGAGAAGGGACGCTTACACTGAAAGAAATTTCTTTCTTTAAAACCAGGTTGACTTGTATACATGAATATGCGACTTCATGTAAGTTTTCTCAAAAACTATTGGAGGCAATGTGAAAAATAAATTTCTTCATAATTTCTCGTCACCTCTTCTTTCCTGAGAACCACTCTTAGAGCTAATATACCATATAAACCAAATGTATTATTGAAAGTGTTGCGCATTCTGAATAACTTGGTTATTCTATGATTTAAAAAAAATGCAAAGAAACAAAAAAAAAGTATCTCATGTGGGAATGCTGTTTATTATAGGTGTTATATCAGGAGCTCTTCTGTATATTAAAGATGAATTTCTGGAAGTGAGAGACAGCAATTTTCTACAGGTACAATATTCTGTGCCCTCTTTCAATGTCGCTAGTTCAGAAGTAGGCTTGATTGTGCATGGATCAAACTTTTTTGTTTAAAAAAAATGTAGTACTAGGAACAAAGTGAGACGGTACATCTACAGGAGGATAAGAAATCTTATTACAAAAATTCTCAGATTTCTCCAGAAAAATTTTGAATAAGCTTTCTCATTGGATCAATATGTTTACCTGTGTTGCCAGGAAGTAATTGTCAGCATGGCAGTGGTTGGTGCAATTATTGGAGCAGCAGTAGGTGGTTGGATTAACGATGCTTATGGAAGAAAGAAGGCGACACTTATCGCTGATATTATTTTTACTATTGGATCAGTTGTCATGGCTGCTGCACCAAATCCCTATGTTCTCATATTGGGACGCCTTTTTGTTGGTCTGGGTGTAGGCATAGCTTCTGTTACTGCACCTGTGTATATTGCAGAAGCATCGCCATCAGAAATAAGAGGAGCATTAGTAAGCATAAATACGCTCATGATAACTGGGGGACAATTTCTTTCCTACCTCATAAATCTTGTTTTTACACAGGTTAGTTTTCGTGCTTCACCTTTTGGATTTGGTTTCTGTACCTTGCAAAAATGCTAGAGGTTATTCTAGCTTAGCATACAATTAATAGTTATAAGTAATAGAAATTATAAAATTTTGTTTGATGCTAAGCTCATTGTCGAAGTACTATACAAAGATCAAGAACCACTGCGGTTTATGTGCTCTTCATTTCTATGGAGAATACTAGTTTATGATAAAGGCAATATAAAAGCTTTTACAAATGCTTTTCCCAAAACATGACAGTTTGAAGGATCCAAACTCATTTTCCAAAGCAATGACTGATGATTTATAATTTTGTTGTGAAATGTCAAGCTGCCTAAGCAGGAAAGCTGAAGAACTTGATTTCTAGCTTGACTGAGTAGTGACATGCCCATGTGGGATTACTATGCCGTTATTAGCAAACTTACCACTGGTCATTAATTGAAAACTTTTCTGACACTCCTTGAGCTTTTCAGTTTTTAACGAGTTTAGGACTTACTGTTCCAAACCTCAAACAAATTACATGAGAAGAGATGGAAAGACCTGATCTTTTGTCTAAGGGTATATTCTGTTTCCAACTTGTTGGTATTATTTCATTGAAATATCCCATTCTTAATCTGACAGGTACCAGGGACGTGGCGATGGATGCTGGGAGTTTCAGGTGTGCCGGCAGTTATTCAGTTTGTCTTCATGCTTTTCATGCCGGAATCTCCTAGATGGCTCTTCGTGAAGGTACATTATTGCACAAAAAATTATGTTCATGATGTTGCCTTCAAACGACATTAACCATAGAGCCATCTTATAATTTGGTCTCACTGTGCAGGATAGGCAAAATGAAGCTGTTAATGTGCTGTCTAAGATCTATGACTTTGCTCGCTTAGAGGATGAAGTTGAATTTCTTAGAGTTCAGTCAGAGCAAGACCATCAGCAAACGAAGGAGATCAGATACTGGGATGTTTTTAAATTTAAACATATAAGACTTGCATTCCTTGCTGGAGCAGGACTGCAGGTAATAAATTATGAACAAGTTAACAAGGATATGATGTTACAGTACAAAATACTGTTAGATGTGCATCTTGTGTCATCTGTGCCCTTTGTGACCTCTGATTCAAGTCGAAGAGGAAATGATATGTCAGCTTTGCGGTTTCATGACCCGTTGTTTGCTGTTAAATGCAAGTTTCTCTGATTAAGCCAATTTAGGTTCAAGGAAGCGTATTGGAAGTAGGGTCTGTACTTGATATCATTCCATGAAAATTAGAAATATTCTGATAATATCCCATTGTTATGCAGGCATTTCAGCAGTTCACAGGTATAAATACAGTCATGTACTACAGCCCAACGATTGTCCAAATGGCTGGCTTCCACTCTAATGAGCTTGCTCTTCTCCTATCCCTCATAGTAGCTGCCATGAATGCTGCTGGTACGGTTCTTGGTATCTACCTTATTGACCATGCAGGCAGGAGAAAATTGGCTCTTTATAGCTTAACTGGAGTAATCACAGCTCTGATCCTTCTATCTGTGTCATTCTTTAAACAATCATCTGACTCTACAAATGGATTATATGGGTGGCTTGCAATTTTGGGTTTAGCCCTATATATTGCCTTCTTTTCGCCCGGTATGGGGCCTGTACCATGGACCGTAAATTCGGAAATATATCCAGAAGAGTATCGTGGAATATGTGGAGGAATGGCAGCTACTGTGAATTGGGTTTCAAACTTGATTGTGTCTCAGTCGTTTCTTTCAATAGCTGCAGCTCTGGGGACTGGCTCAACCTTCTTGATTATTGCTAGTATAGCTGTGCTTGCTTTTCTCTTTGTGGCTGTGTACGTCCCAGAAACCAAAGGATTAACATTTGATGAGGTGGAGCAGATATGGAGGGAAAGAGCTTATGGTAAGGATCCAAGCACACAAAGCCTTCTTTATCGTGGGAATCAACCCTAGAAATGTAACATGTCTTATGGTCATTCTCTAAATTCAGTTATATGTAATGTAATGTTGAGGGATACTTCATGTCAAAAGCACAGGGATGTGAAGTACTACAATTAAGTGAATGTCAAGAAAAATGTTGCATAATGAGAAATGGAAGGGAAGGAGAGATTTAAGTGTGAAAATAGTGCAAAGAGTCCACGAGAACGAACCAAAATGATGATCAGTGTTAAGGGTACAAGTATACCCTTGATGGGCTGAACTATTTAATTGGGGAATAAGAAACTAGATTATTAGATAATAAATTAGGCAGCATTTAATTTTTAATTGTTAATTATGAGATAAGCAAGAATTATCCCGTAATAAATTAGAGAGATTTTATCTTCCTAAATAGTGATGTCGTCGTTACTGTTTTTTTTATCCCAACCATTGAGTTTTTCGGCTATCTCTCTACCTCTGGATGATTTTATATCAGTTTTTTTACTCAATTGTGGTATAGGAGTGAGTATTAAGAAAAAGGAATTGTGATAACACATAATTTGTAGTGATTACTGACGAATGGAATCCAAATTCTTTCAATTTTGAAGCAATGGTGAGAAAGAAAGAAAGAAAGGAGAGTAATAAATGAGAACATGGGATGCTGGTTGCATGGTTCCGCCAACAACAAATGGAGTTACAGTATGCTGCTTGACTAGTTGGTTCAAAAGCAAGTCAAACGGTAGATGTCCTCCCTTCTCAATACGTAGTAATATTGCTGCAAAGCAGAGCAGAATCATTAAAGCGTGGGGACCAACACGGAAAACACGTGCCTCGTTTTTGCCTTTTCTTTTTGAAAGAATTACAGTCAGACCTCACCCAAAAGAAAGGATAGAGAAATTGTTTTACTGACAAATTCAAAAACGTTAATTTACAAGCCCAGAAGTGTCAATTGATAAATTTAGGGGATCATTTTTTTATTTTTTATTATGCAGAATCTGAATATAATTCTCCCTTTCTTTTTTAATCTTATTTTGTTGAATCCAAGTGTGTGCCACTTTGATTTCATGAGTCTTCCTAAGAAAAATTCTGATTTCTGATTAGGGTTACTTGGCCTCGTGTCACAACATCATCTCTTGAAATTCATTAAAATTGTTAATGGTCATACCTAAGTTAAGTTCCTCATATCCATTCTATTAAGTTCTTTAATCATATGAGATCATGTGTCCTATTTTTTCATATGAGTTTATGATTAAATGATAATAATTTAAAAATAGGACACATAATCATTTTTTATTAGAGAATTTAGTGAAATAGATAAAAGAAACTTGACTTGAAGTATTTTCCTTTTTAAAATATACTCCTATGTCACTTTATAATTTTAATACAATATTAACCATATTTTCAACAAAGTATTCAGTTCAACTTCAAAGTTATTTTAGTAAAATATCATTAATTTTACTTGTATAAAAACTCACGTCAATTCTATTATATTATAAGTTATTTAGTAATTTTTTAAATTTATGTGGAAACCACAAAGTGAAATTTTTTTGGTAATAATAGTAGTAGTAGCAGTCTTGAATAAGTTGGCGTCATTTTAGTGATTAATAATCTACCAATGACACCGTATTATTTTTCGTACGTGCAGTGAGCTATTGATTTGATAGTAATAAAAAATATTTAAGAAATAATATGAGAAAAGTCTTATTTTAAAACTTTATAGGTAAGAATAACCAATATATTTTTATATACAAAAAAAAATATTGATACTTTTCAAAATTTTATATACAAATAATATTAGTAATTGAATTCAGGATCATTCGAATTAATAAATTTTTTAAACAGAACCTTTTTATTGATTTTTCCTATTATTAATTGGTGGGAAATGTAAAATGAATAGAAATTAGAAAATGAAAGGGCTGTTAAAAGCAGTGTTCTGGAAACCGGACCGGACCGGCCGGTCCGGCCCAGTAACCGGCGAACGGGCCGGTTGGCCGGTCCGGTTTCCATTTTAAAAAAAAAATTTTTTTTTTTTTTTTTTTTTACTTTTTCCTTTAGAATTTCATACTATAAGTCTAAAATTTTTAATTTCTCACCGGTTTGGTCCCGGTCTGACCCACTGACCCTTAACCCAGTACCCTGACCGGTTCACTACCCGGTCCGGGTTTTAATACCTTGGTTAAAAGAAAAATGTAGGTGGGGCCGCGAGTGGGGCTCGGGGGCACGTGGGTGTCGTAATTGTAGGGTCCACTACTCCCCTGCGTCCCCCGTCCGGCTTTCCCCGGTCCCCATCACCTTTGGTCTACGTGCACCCCATGCTTTCCTTTCCCCTCCCTTTGCTTACTGTCATTCATTTCTTTTCCTTTTTTTTTTCCGTTACTGTCATTCATTTCTTTTCTTTCTTTTTTTTTTTTTTATGATTTATGCTATAGACTAACCTTCGATGCACGTAAGCCACCCATCCTTTTCGACATTAACTTAAAGGCTAATTCTAGATTTATCAGTACGGGCCCTGACAATCAACTAATCCTGATACCCCAAATAACTTCGAAAGGTCACACCACCTATAATGATACCCCACATGAGAGAGCTCCTAACAGAAACTTTTTTACACCTTCCATTTCTGATATCGAACCCAGAAAATGATTGGTTTGACGCATATGCCTACCTATCTGCTCAAACTTCTTTTGGTTACTGTCATTCATTTTACACTCCTCTCATTCACATTTGACGCCAATAACAAGTCTTTCAATAATGTTCAAACAAATCACAGCTCTTACTTGCAGCAGGTATTCTATGATTATTCAGCATATTTTTTCTGATTTAATCAGCCCTTACAATATTCTGTAGTTCATTCAATGCCATGAAATAATCCCCTAAAAAAACACTTTAGGTGCTGAATGCATACTTTTTTTTTTTTGGACAATAAAGGTGCTGAATCCATACTTTCTTGACAAATATTTTAAGAATTTAACGACAAAATTAAAATTGCTCCCAAAAAATATTTAAGAACAAAATTACTAAAGAAAATTTTAATATTTTAATATTAAAATTGCACCACAAAATATTGTAATGTGCACCCATTTAGAAAAGTGTTGGATGGATTTTTAAAAAAAAAATTAAGATGCTGAAACATGTATTTGAATCTTTGTGAAAACTGAAAACTGAAAAGCTTTCATGTTAAGAGCCATCCCTAAACATTTTATATTTGTATTTTCATCTCCAATTATGTGGTGTTTGTTTGGGATAGCTTATTTTTAATTTATAAGTGTTTATAAATCATGATTTATGGTATTCAGGATAAGCATATAAAAAGAGTTTTATCTCGATTTATGTAAAAGCACTTACTTTTTTTTAAAAAAATATTCCAAATATAGCTATACAGTGAAGTAAAACTGTAAAACTGATGAAAAAAAGACGGCTTCGGGGAATAGATCAGAAATTTCTTCCGTTTCACACGCCACGTCAATATAATTAATACTAGTATCGATAATTAACATACACTTCTGTGGAGATCGTACTTGAGGTCGCTGGATAGGTAGATCCACCCAGAAATGGAAGTGACATGCAACGTTAAATTCAGTTCGTTGAATAATTAGAGGCAAGTTGATTGGAGCACCTGAACTGATTGATTGTGTACGTATTTACTACTATCATTTTTTGACGTATTATATGGATTTTAAAATATATAAAATATGATGCTATAAAAAATCCAGTTTTTGGTTCTCAAAATCGTGGTCAATTTAGGTTAAGATCGTTATTATATTTTAGTTGATTAGTCAATTTTTGGAGTTGTTATCCACTTTGGTTCTGTTCTTGGCTTAAAAAATTATATTTTTACTCAAACATTATTTTCACGTTGAAGATAATATCAATGTCATGTCATCCGTGAAAATTTATCAAAGTTAATTAAACATTAAAGCTTGATTTCTTAAAAGAAATCGTATTCTAAGAACTTTGTGGATAAATATATCGACCCTGCCTGTTAAAATTTGTGGATAAATATTTCAAATGTCTATGATGTAAGACCAAGTTATGGAGCAACAGAAGAGTGTTCTGGAACATTGACAATATCAGTTGCATTAGGCTTATCTAAATTAACGTCAGGTGGATATATATAATATTTGTGTACATTAAAGTCGCATATATAAAATTTAAGACTTATTGGATCGGGGAGACGCTGAAGAGTGGACGATTCCCGTCCACATAATATTAATTCACCGTCAGTGATGATTATATAATAGTAATAGGTAGTACATATTTTCAGGCAAAAAAAAAAAAAAAAGTAGTACATACACTTTAAAACATAATACTCCCTTCGGTCCTAATTATAAAATAAAATTGATTTTTTTGGAGAAATTAAGGAAGTCAATTAAATTACTTTAGAGTGTTTATATTTTTAGTATTTTTAGATTATATATTAGTTTATTAGTCAAATTAATTAGTTTGAAAAAAAAATATAAATATAAATACTCTAAAGTAATTTAATTGGCTTCCTTAATTTCTCCAAAAAAATTAACTTTATCTTATAATTAGGACCGGAGGGAGTATTACATACTCCCCCTTGAAAGGCTCGATCGGCTTGGTTTGAAAGTAATTTTTAAGTTAATTAAGAATATTACATGAAAAACTAATAAGCATTGGTTATTGCGTAAAGAGTTTTAGCTGCTCAAACGTGAGATCTAGAGTTTGAGTTCGTCTCAATGTGGAAAACTATAATTAATTGGGATTGATGATGCTTTACTATGAACAAGCTAGATGATCATGTAAAAAAAAAATGATATACTTTAAATAGAAGGGTTAAGGTGCAAAATACACATGTGATTATCCTCAAAGTGCACCCAACACCAAATGCTTTTTTTAGGTGCAACAGTGACTATGTGGTTACAAAATAGATGCAAAAATATCCTTTGACCGTTAGTTTAACTTTTTGACCTTGAAAATGATGACGTGTACGATGACATGGATGCTGGAGTGACATTTTAGAGAAAAAAAACTTGCTGACTGGTAAAACTTTGCAATTAATATTACCCACATTTCACTATTTTAGTACCGCCTTCACTGAAGTAGATTCAAATCTGAGTGCAGAGTGCTCAACTCACTCAGCAGAGCTGTTACCCTAAAAAACATACTGATTGTTCAATTTTTTTCCAACCCTAGATTCCCAATATTATTAAATTAAAATCATTATAATACATATATTATATTACTAATTTTTATTAAATTATATGATTTATTAGGAAAATTTGATTTTCAGCAAGTTTTTTTTTCAGAATGTCACTTCAGCGTCCATGTCATCGTACACGTCATCACTTTCAGGATAAAAAAGTCAAACTAACGGTCAAACAATCAAACTAACGGTCAAAAGGTATTTTTGCACCTATTTTGTAACCACATAGTCACTGTTGCACATAAAAAAAACATTTGGTGTTAGGTGCACTTCGAGGACAATCACATGTGTATTTTTGCACCTTAACCTTAAATAGAATATACATGTTACTCCTTTTTGTCTTTAATATAAGACATATTTATCTAATTTGATTAGATTAATTAAGAAAGTTAGTTAAGTTAGTTAATATGACATGTATTTTTTAAAATATTGTAGTCATTTTCCTAAATTCTCTCTTCTCCTTGATTATTGTTGATGGAGTATCAATAAAAATAAATGAGGATAATATTGATAAATATAAAAAAACATGTCTTATATTTAGGATGAAAATCAATTCCTTAAATATATCATATGTTTTTTTTGGACAAAACCTTAAATAGGTCACATGTTAAAGACAGAAAGGAGTATATTATATTATGAAACATACAAAGTGGTTTTATGATAAATATAAAATAAAATAATACTCCCTCCAGTCCTTAATATAAGACATATTTTGGAAGTTAATTTTGGTTCTAAATATGAGATATAGTTTTCATATTTATCAATCATTTCCTAATTTACTTCTACTGACGCTTCCTCAACAATATAATAATCAAGAATGAGATGAAATGAGATGATAAAAGAAAATGATTGAGATACTTTAAAAAATATATTTCATATTAACTAACTTAACTAATTTATTTAATATAATCAAATTAAATAAATATACCTTCTATTCCCGACATGAGAGGGGTGCAGCAGGCAGCTAAAAGAGAAATAGGAAGCTGGACCACCCTAACTAATTGGGATTGGAGTGGTTCTTACTCTTTTATTTGCAGCCGAATAAGACAGATGGGATTTATTTATTTATTTAAATTAAAAAATAAAGTGGAGAGATCTTTGCCTGTGATGAAAAGGGAGCTTCAGAATAAAGAAAACATCGTAAAGCCTAGCTGCTATTGGCCCCTTCTCATTTTCTATTCCATTGATTCCTCCCCATTCCCACTCGTTTAATACTACTAGTATTATTATTATTAATATTTATTTTTACAAATGATCATTCATTTCCTTTTATTTCCCAACTTCAACCAAATGTTCACATGCATAGTTATAAAGTATTTAGGCTGGGCACATTATTTGCCCTCTGATTCTGGATACCCAATCTGTCATGCATGACACAATTAAATATATGATAAAATTTGTGTCCAACCAACGTGGGTTAGCGTAAGTGATAGATGACTTATGTTCCCTTAAACGCTCTAATATTGGATTCGATCATTGGGATGGCGTGTATGAAGAAAATCTGTTTGGGAAGGTCACCTCAATCTTAAGCCCGACAGTACCGAAGGGATTAATTATCAAATTCGCTCTGGTGGATATCTTGTGTAGAAAAAAAAAATTGTGTCCACGTGTACACAAGTTTCCCTTCTTATTTATTCGGATTCTCTCTCATCTCCTGAAAACAACACATCATCCATATCCTATTAATAAACGACCATATTTATATATCCATACATAATAATATTATTCATCATCTTTTCCATTGGATGACCGGTTTTCATAAGTTATAGTATTAGGTGTTAATTGAGTTGGATTCGCTTGATTGGGGGGAATCAGATGGGCACAGACATTTTTTTAACATTAACAACTTGAGCCAATGGTCATTTAATTTGAATTTAAATAATTTAATAATTTAAATTGCGTGAGTGAAAAGACTTGGATCAAATGGAAGGGGTCCGCGCATTGAAGACCATCGGATTGAGAAAGTGCAACACAATCAAATCTTAATAGATCATAATATGTTAATTTACTTCTTCCCTAAGTAATAGCCACATTATTCTACAAAATTTCTCTTTCAAATTACTCGTAATATATTTTTTAAACATAGTCAAAGAACAAATCACAAATAATAGTTGAGAATTGAGATAGCGGCCCTTCAGCCCCAAAAAGACAGACCGAACTGTGAGAGAGCAAACCTCAGGAATGAAAACAACGACTTGTGAACAAAGGCACGTGAATGCCTATAATTGTAATGTGAAAGTAAACCAAAATTTCAAAAAGAAAAAGGCTCGTGTGTGTGTGATATGTTGATCCATCATCAAATTGTTCAATTATTTGTTACTTTTTCTTTATAATTGTTCAATTTATTAAAAAGGATTGTTTAAAACATAACCACTACAGTACCCTTCCCCTTCCTATTAGGGTGTTGTTCATACCCAAGCCTTAATCCCCTAACCACTTTAAAGGGAAAAAAAAAGGAAAATGTTACTATCAACATTACTCTTTGGCTACTAATTACTATAAAAGATGATAGAGAATATTTATTTTGATCCTATACATATGACCTCAATCCAAACTATCTCTATTAATTTCAAGTATCAAGGGGAGTTTATCAAGAAAGCAACATCCAATGCAAATTATTAAAATGGTACTTTAGTTTAAAAAAACCAATATACTTTTTTTTATAAATAATCAACTGAACTAATTTTCTTAATAATTATAAATTATTTAGCTTATATAAATTAAGGACAGGAGGAAGTATTACTTGGAATATAACTCATGTTCTAAAAAATTCGTACAAAATCTCAATTATACATTGCTTATGAGCCTCATAATGTGGAGCTTTACAAATAAAGTATGGGTTATATATTTAAGAGCTTCTCTAACTCAAAGCCTGCGTTTCAGGCCAAAAAACGAGCGGCAAAGAGGACAACGCACAGTGGCCGTGATTTGAACCGTTTGGGGGAGTAGTTGGCTCCACCGAGCTTCTCCTACCAACGTGGCTTCTAGAAGAAGCCCAAATTCTGAGCTTCTGGCAGTGACAACAGCGACAGTGGGTGAAGACCATGTTAGGAGCATTCTCACCCTTCTTTTTCACGCGTCTCACCCTTCTTGTCCGTTGTTGCTTATGCTGGTTGATCTCATTGTGAGCAAGCGTCGCCACAGTAAAAAAGAGCACTGGTAGTCACAATCGTTCTCCGAGCTCTAGCTTATTTGGTTGTCTACAGTGGAGATCTATGGGGATTGAGGCTAATTATTATGTATGCCTTCATATATGTATGCCTCTATTTTGTATCCATAGAAGCAGAGATAAACACAACATCCATTCATCCATATGCATGTTTCTCTCCCTTGCAGGCTTCTTATTTATTTGAGGCTAATTATTCTCTGTTGTGTCCATACACTGATTTTTCCCTCACAAGCTTCCAACGAAATGTAGTTGAATAGGTTCTATTGTTAAACAATTCATTAAGGGCTTGTTTGGTATGAGGGGGAAAGTGGGCGGGGGGAAAAATTTTTTGAGTTAGATTTAAAAAAATGAGAGAAATGGGGTATAAAATTTTTAATTAAGTTTTCTTACTCTTTTATCTTACATATTCTTTATATTAAAATTTTATAACCCCACTTCTCTAACTTTTTTAAATACAACTCATAAAAATTTTTCCTCCCCTCCCTCCCCCTACAAATCCCTCAAACCAAACAGACCCTAATGAGCGTGGTTTGATATTTTATTTGCTTTAATATGCCTACTTTCAATTTATCATATTATATATTATAGGCCCACCCAACTATCTATAAAAATATATACTACCTCAGGTCTTAATTATAAGATAAATTTGAATTGTTTTAGAAAAATTAATAAATCTAAATAGGTTACTTAATCATATCATATGTTATGTATTTTTAGATTATATATTAATTTATTAGTTAAACTAATTAGTTTTAAGAAAAAAATAAAAATAAAAATACTCTAAAGTAATTTAATTAGCTTCTTTAATTTCTCCAAAAAAGTCAACATTGTCTTATAATTAGGACCAGAGGGAGTATTATTTAACTTTTAGTGTATTTTTTTAATAATAATTTAAATTTTTTTATTTTGTCAAATTTTATTTATAGTTTTCATTTCAATTATCATAATATATACAAATAACATATATATATATATATATATATAGTATTCAATAGGATTCATGCTCTTTTAAGTCATACGGGCTTTTCAAACACTAATCCAAACAGGTTTAAGGTTAGGAAAAAAAGTCACTTCTGCCACCGCTAATCCAAACACAAATCACATCTACAATCTGACTTTTTTCTATCTGACATTTTTAAAAGCCCATTAATAAAAAAAACACCCTCTCTACCGGTAATCCAAACAGCCACTCAATAGTTATTCTTTTAAAATGGGCTCTTACTTTAGGTTTATAGGTTATATATGTATTTGTTTTTTCCAGTGATATTGCGATCGTAACAGTAATTGACACAGTGCAAAGAACACAAAGATGATGAATTGCATTACACAAGGGGGACCTCATTGCACATTTTCAGTATTTTGGTTGGGGGCAAAAGTGTTGTGCATCGCCCCATTCAATTCATATGCGATTATACGTATGTGTATTGTGCTCTTTTGAAGCCAAAAAAACGAAAATCAATTAAGTTGGGTGCACGAACATGATGAGACATTGTGCTTGATGAGTTTTGAGAGACCCACCTGTTTGTGGCAAATCAAACATCGGCCTATCCAACATTTCACTTGTTCCATGTCCCTAACCTTAGACCCAATGCAAGTGCCTTGTTGCTTTCACCGTTTTCTCCTTATTTATTGCTTTGCTTGTTGTGGATCACCTTCTACCACCACACCTCCTTTCTACGTGGTCCTTCCCCTTACTCAAATTATTACACAAGTCCATGACTTTGTAACCTAATACTGCATTTTCCTTTGATCCTTAATATAAGATCCAATTGATTTTTTTTGAAGAGATTAAAGAAGTTAAATAAATTATTTTAAAGTATTTATATTTATCTTTTTTATACGAAACTAATTTGTCTAACTTTTTAACTGATGATATATAATTAAATGATACGTAATATATGGTATGATTAACTAACTTATTTAGATTCTTTAACCTCTCCACAAAAATCAATTAAATATTATATTAAGGGTCTGAGGGAGTAGCATGAGAGATTTTCTACATGTGAGGAAAAGTCACATATTCAATCTCATTTATAACATCAAGCCATTAGACATCCCCTTGATTGAGAAAAAAACCCCCTAATCCTTTATATAAGATCCCCTTTATATTTCAATTTCTTTACTAAAATGAATCTTATATTAAGGATAGGAGATATTATTACTCAAAGACTCTATATATTGAGTTTCTTAGCTGATACTCTCTCTGGTCCTAATTATAAGACAAAGTTGATTTTTTTGGAGAAATTAAGGAAGCCAATTAAATTACTTTAGAGTATTTATATTTTTATTTTTTTCTCCAAACTAATTAATTTGAATAATAAACTAATATATAATCTAAGGATACTAAAAATATAAACACTCTAAAGTAATTTAATTGGCTTCCTTAATTTCTCTAAAAAAATCAACTTTATTTCAGTTTAAATTTTAAGTACATAAATATATACTTATTCAAAGATTTTTGTTGCACATGCTGTCTGGTGATTTCTTTTAGTGCTGGGAAAACGGGCCGGCCCGGCCCTGCAGGGCCGGCCCGTGACGGGCTCGGGCCTAAACGGGCCGGCCCGTTTAGGCCCGAGTTCAAATTCGTACGTTTTTCGGGCGGCCCGGCCCGTTTAAGATAAGCCCGCGGGCTTTTGGCCCGTTTATGTTTTTTTTTTTTTTTTTGCCATTCTTTTTTTATTTCTTATTCTCATAAAGACTAAAATACCTAATTTAAAACATAAATATCATCAACACTAATTTAAAACATAAATATTATCTAAGTTTAATAGAATATAAACACTAAAACTTAAGTTCAAACCATAATTAATGTTCATAACCAATTAAATAAGTTCACAGCCACAATCAAACAAGCCTATAAGCTTCAAATATCAGTAATAATATAACACCTGATTTGGATTTTAGCGTATACATGCAAAAAAAGAAAAAAGAAAATCAAAGAAGAGAAGCTTCAAATGAGGTCTGAGTCAGTGTGAGAGCATTTCTCATATGAGGGTTAGGTTAGGTTAATTTTACCCTCTGATCAATGCTTGCTACCCATTGCCTTATGCACATTTATTAAAAAAAGAAAAAGAAAAAAGTTAAACGGGCCTAAAAGGGCCGGCCCTACAGGGCTACAGGGCCGGCCCTACAGGGCTACAGGGCCGGCCCTTTTAGGCCCGCTTCCATTTTTAGCCTCTAAATCATAGGCCCGGCCCTTGACGGGCTCGGGCCTAAACGGGCCGGCCCGACGGGCTCGGCCCGAATTCCCGGCTCTAATTTCTTTCTAACTCGCTTGAATTTGGCTGAATATATATAATGTGGTTTTTAACCACTAGAAGATTGTATTGATTTTGGTACAACTAATCGAGCAGATATTTTATAGCTTCGGCCATTTGTCTCCTTTCATTTATGATTGCAACTTGCGTGTACCTGATTCCAAAATGGTCGCCTTCTTCGTTTTTTTTCTTCTGTTCATCCAATGCAGTATTGCCCCCGTAAAAATAATATTTATTATTGGATGCGATAATCAATTGAAATTGATAAAAACCTCGACTGGATAAACTTCGGATAAATTTTGGATATGGATCAATTTTCTTTCTTGATAGCAAAATACGATTGGAATAGAGTAATGTTCAGTCTGATGAAAGGAACTCAATAATTCTTAATATCATTTTCATATCGTCTTTTACATTTAATTAGTAAAAACATATCATTGGCCACAGTCTACAAATATCAAGCAACTAGAGTGAGTCCATTGTTCCTGTCCATGTTATTTGTCACCTCATTTTTTGGATAAATATTATCTGTCACCTCCAAAGGAAGGGCTGATCGACTCAATAATTTTATTTGAAAATAAAATATTTTTCCAACTTTAATTATATCAATGATGAGTATTAAAAAAACACTGCACTCAAATATTTTTCCAACTTTAATTATCTCCCAATACGCGTTTTATGTGGCACCCAAAGGGTTACCGTATCAATAATGCATCTCCCAATACGCGTTTTATGTGGCACCCAAAGGGTTACCGTATCAATAATGCATCTGACTTATCTACTCGAGATTAAAAAAAGACAAGATAAAAAGGAAATGCAAGCAGCGCAGTACTGTGGTCCAAAAAGTCGGAAAGAAATTATTATTAGTAATTAAAAAAACAAGAATGAAATAAAAAAGGAAGACTTTTCTAAGCCCTTGGCTGCATGCATTGGTTTCTCAGACCTCAGAAAGGCACATGCAGGTCACCAAAATGCAGACGACAAAACAAAACCTGTGGGTCCCACACCCATCAACTCCCTCCACGTGTCCCATTTCTCCAACCTAATCATCACACTACAGCTGTCAGCTTGTCCACACGCACCATTACCATTCTTACACACACCATGTATGTGCGAAGGCATCATCATCATCCCCATGAGGCATATTCTTGGCTGCTTACAAACACGGCTTTATAAGCACCTTCCTCCTCTCCTCCTCCTCTCACACCCGAGAGAAATAGCTATCTCTCTACACAGTTTCGAAAAATGGGAAGCGTCTATTGCGAATCAGTTCTATCTCGCGCCAACGCCTTCCATGAAGAACCTGAGATCCGGGCCAACGATTTGTGTGCCTTTGATCTAGGTGACGCCCAGCAGGAGCGATTCAGGATCAGGAGCCGCAGTTTTGGGAGCGCGTCTGCCAGCAGCAAGAAGACGAAGAGCAAGAAGAAGAATCCTGTCTTGCTTGAAGGTTATGTGGAGACGCCGGATGAGGATCTGACCAGGACCAAGAGCTTGACCGATGAAGATCTGGATGAGCTCAAAGGATGCTGGGATCTTGGCTTTGGCTTCAGCTACGATGAGATTCCTGAGCTCTGCAACACCTTACCGGCTCTCGAGTTGTGCTATTCCATGAGCCAGAAGTTCATGGATGAACATCAGAAGTCGCCTGAGAGTTCGCCCGAGGCACCGCCGTCACCCCCGGCTTCCTGTTCTTCCACCTCCAGCTACGTGGCCAACTGGAAAATATCTAGTCCTGGTGAGTGGCAACTCGTTGATTCTCTGATTTCCCTTTTTGCTGAGTGGAATTATTGAGATCGATTTCTGTTTCTGCTCTTGATGTCAAATTGACATGTGGAGGTCTCCAAATCTTGCGACGATGTGCTGTTATGTGTGAATTTAATTTACTTGTTTTGTTCATGATGATTTGGCTTAGAAACGAAACCTTTCTGTGCTTTGATGGATTTTATATCCCAGGGTGTGTTTAAGGGGCAGATCGACATGGATCGATTAATTTCTCCTTAGTAGAGCCACCAATTGCTTATCATTGATATTTTAAACTGCATATTGACACATGCCTTTCTCTGCGTGGGCTTAAATGAAATTCTCATGTGGCTTAAAGTGATATAACTTTGATCATAAATTGCTGTCTTCTTGATGTTCTCCTGCAGGTGACCATCCTGAAGATGTTAAAGCTAGACTCAAGTTTTGGGCACAAACTGTAGCGTGCACGGTCAGGCTCTGCAACTGAAAAACGTCAAAATCTTTTGATTCGAGGAGAAGAACGGGCTACATGAAAAGCTGCAGAATTAGAAGAGCAACAATCTGATTTGCCGCAGATCAAATTTCGCAAAGGAGTGCGCATTCCTGCTATTCTTTTACCTGGAGATGGATCTAATGAATCCTATCAATGATAGGTCAGCTGAGGAGCAGAGGCATCAACGAGGGTTTCAGGTTTGGAACAACTTAATGCCCTCAAATGAGCCTGACTTGACCTTCTTAGGCTGATATATCTAGATGTATATTTTGATTATTGTATCCGGTTCGTTGATAATAAAATGAATTACATTAGAATAGAGTTTTCCATTGCTGCTATTTTCTTGTCAATGTTTGTCCACTTTACACGTTCCAACCATAGTTGTTGGTGTTTATGCAGTGGTGAGAGCCTCCAATAAGTGCTTCACCAACTACTTGCATCACCTCTGCATATGCCGAGGTAACTAACCTAACTGTAGATTTTCCCCTCTTTCGTTTTCTATAACATGAACTTGCATTTGAAAATTATCGTCCCTGATGCTAACACGGTAAGAAGCGTGCTAACTTGTGCTTGTGTTTACTTCTGGGTAGATTTAAATTCATTCTGCTGGTATTCAGGGGCAACTAAGGAGGGAAAAAAAAGGAAAGAATGTGAAGATACTTCACCTCTGGTTAGAGATTTCCCCTCCAATTATTTCTTAGTTTTGCTTGGATGACCTATCTTGGATAGTTTTGGCTTTAATCAAGAGTTGGTTGATTTTTTATTTTTTTTGCCAAGAAGAGTTGGTTGATTTGATTTTGTTTGTTGGCGTTGCCACGAAAATTATCAAGTCCGTGACATAACAGTATACATGAGATGCTGCAAGGATGCCCAAAAAACAAAAAAACAAAATTGGAATGATTTTATTTTTGTATCTGACTTTTGACTTGGCAGGGGTTTAAGCAGTGAAAAAATAGCACCTTTTCATCTTCTTTTATGGAAGAGAAGCATATATTTGGAGTTTCCGCCGAAAGCACAAGAGGCCAAAAAAAAACTAACTACGTTTACGACCATTTTCAGTGATTACCAGATAAATTGCATTTCTGATGTGATTGTGGTGACTACAGAAATTTGCCAGCGAGGCGGCAACAAAACATGCTAAACTGAATAAAAAAAATGCAAAATTTCCACTCCCATCCAATCATGGTAGGTGAGAGATAAAGGTTTATGGCTAGAACAAAGAAGACCTTTGTGAAAATATGGAAAACTCCTCAAACTTCGTTGTCTGCAACTGAGATTTAAAGTCATAATAAAGTCTTATGAAATAGTCAGGCCTAAGGTCTCTCCAATCCAATCATATGCAGAGTATGCCTTCAACGCGATTGGAAATGCCAATTAAAGGCTAAAATGAATTAGACCAAATAATAATAACAATTAAAATTAACAACAATAATAAAATTAGTAATAAAATGAAGGGGGATTATCATTCAGATTCAAAACCAGGAGAAATAATATCATAAAAGTTCCTATTGACAAGTTAAAAACTGCTATTGATAAATAAAAGATGACCTATTGATAAATTAGGAACAGTGTTTTGGAATCAGTGTTTTGGAATCTGGACCGGTCGGTGATCACACTGGTTCACCAATTTTATTTTTATTTTTTTAAAAATTGATTTTTTAATATTTTTTTCTTAGAATTTAATATTAATAAGTCTAAGATATTTAATTTCTCACTGGTTTGGTATTGATTTAGTTCGATTAATTCCGATCTAACCCACTAAATCTTAATCCAGTATCCTTATCGGTTCAGTGCCGGAATCTTGATTATGAGACTTGTCAATATATTATTTCATTGGGACATAATCTCCCTAAAATGAATCTTTGCTGTTGCTGTTTTAGAATATTCTACTTCCTTAAAATAACGACTTTATAAAAAAAAAAAAAAATTGGTGGGCCTTGATGATCCCAAACGAAATTGGGCGAAGCCATGGTATGTAACAAAAGGATCAAAATCTCGATAATTGGTTGCCTTGTAAAAAGCTTACTTCTATGATATCTACATCTCAAAAAGGAATATAAAAAAAAATACATCTAAAAGAGGATTACTTATTGAACGTCGGCTCGGTGAAAATTGATCCCGTATTTTGACCAAAATATGATATTTTGTTTTATCTTAAATATAAGATATAATTAACTTTTTTTTTGGAGAGATTAAGGAAGGTAAATAAGTTAATTATATTATATATTATGTATCCTTAGATTATATATCAATTTATAAGTTAAAAAAAATAATTTAAAGAAAAAATATAAATATAAATATTTTAAAATAATTTAATTAACATTCTTAATATCAAATCAATAAAGAGGTGTCATACCTGCCAAATTACTTATACCGATTTTGATCCTCATGGAGAGACATACATGTTCACCTTCAATCTTCGATCACTTTCAAACTGAATTAATCCCTTTTCAAGAGAGAGAGAAAACCAAGCAAAATAGAAGTTTCTAAAACTAATAGCTATAAGAAATTTTAAATCTCATGAAATTCATTTCGCTCACAAACACCCTGAGGAAAAAGCACTAGAAATCGCAATCGCAATTCGAGCTACACAACGAGTATGTTCCTTCAACAATGAAAAGACGCAAGAAATGGTGGGAACACTTTATTTTGTGTCCGCTGTACTATGAACTTTTGATTCGACAGGATTTAATACAAAAGTTTTTTTTGGGGGGGGGGGGGAGTACATTATAATGCAATATACGAAAATAAACTTGTATCTTTCAAGCTTTCCCTGTCTTGGCATTTTTATATTTTCTTTATTCATTTATTTAACGGGGTGTGAATGTTTTGTCCGGAGTACAAAATAGCCATCATATCTAAACAATAATCTTCATTCTCTCTTTCTCCATAATTGGAGAGAGTAAGAGTAGGGAATTTACTTCTGAAACACAAAACATATCCAGAATTTATGAAGACAAGTTACCAAGAATACAGCAACATGCTTTTAGGAAATCTTGTCCACACCCTGTAGAGAATAACGGAAGGACAGCCCCAGCTGATGCAGTTTGGGCAAGTGCAAGTGCAACACATACTGTGGGCTCCAGTGTTCCATCACGAAGAGACAACCAAAACTAAATAATTACAATACTAACCTAAGTACACTGTAGAAATCAGGCCTTGAAGCTTAAGAAGAGTTCAACAGACTCTGAATGGTTTTCTGCAAGAAGGAACATATAAAAAGCTTACTGCCTAACCTTTTATATAGAGATCCTTACTTGAAATAGAAAGCTAACAAATCATATCTAACCTCAATTTTCATAGGCGCTGTGGTAGGAGCATATCTGCCCACGACTTTCCCTTCTTTGTTTATTAAGAACTTTGTGAAGTTCCATTTGATGCCATCTCCAAATATTCCTTTTTTCTGCTGTTTCAAAAACTTGTAAAGTGGAGATGCTTCCTTCCCATTAACTGCAATCTGGAATAATTAAATTAAATTTTGGATGATTTTCATTTGTGTTCACTAAGATAATCATAAAATAATATGAAGTGATTAGATAGACAGGAGTAAAACATTGCAAAGAACTCACGTTACACGCCATAAATGAACAGCATGAGTGAAATTGATGGGCAAAAACAGATTTCTCAATAGAGAAACTAAATTACTCTCATTAATCACAATGAGATTATCAGAAATCACCTTATCAAAGATAGGAAATTCTGCTTTGAACCTTGTGCATGCAGCTTCTTCAATTTGCTCATTGGTCCCTGGTTCTTGCTTACCAAACTGGTTGCATGGAAATGCCAAGATTTCGAATCCTAGAGACAAAACATAAGTTCATGTATTACCAAATTAATGACCTCAAGTAATATGACTGAAATTGTAGTTTCTTCCTTCACTTAAAAGACAGACCTTGGTCCTTGTACTTCTCGTACAATGCATTTAATTCTCTGTAATTTGTTTCTGTTAACCCACTGCAGTAATAATTATAGTTATTGCTAAATAAGAGAGTATAGGACAAAATAAAGAAAAAAAATCATATTCCTATAGTTAGGTCATTGTAAATATACAACACCCTGTGTTGTGGTATGCAGAAAAAGTATTCCATTTTTCTTCACATTAAAGCTTTGGAATCAAGATCCATGTTGATAGAGTGAAATGGAGAATATTCACCAATCAGATAAAGGTTGCCGAATAAAATCAATATTATCATTAAAAGCTTTCAAGAATTCTTGTTTCCAATTGTATCACAAGAACAGTTCCGCTTAGCATATTTGGGACATGCTTGAACATCGAAATAGAAGTAAGGGAATCATCAAATCAAGCAATGTGATACCAATGCGTCAGTCAAGCCAACCAGGGACATGAGTCATCTTTCGCCTTTTCTAATCATACACCATTTATCTGGGGTCCGAATTGAAGACAAAATTTTCAGAGTTCAATCATTTCACTAGATGAAAGCGAATTTTGGACTAAACTTAAAAAATCTATTTGATTCTTTCTTCTGTTCTGCCTTAACCTATTGCGCTTGAATAGCTTCTTTAGTAGCATCAAGACCAATACAAGGATTCGTATATGCATAAAAAATGTAAGAATTAAAGACATGAAAACAATAACATGGTACTTCTTTATACCTCGGAACATTGAGAATCAAGCAGGTACGGTTTTAAGCAACTCTTGATAGTGACCCTTTGATTACACAGTTATTATTCAAACAATTGATGAATCAGTTACAAGACAGGACGAGAAAATAACATGTAAAATTTTAAAACTTTTCATTTTATCATTTTAACACAACTGGACTTCCTCAATTGCTATCACCTTAAGTGCCTCATTGGCCATGAGAGGTGATTGATGATGCAAGGCAGAGCAAGATATATCACTATTTTGAACACCATAGGGAAGGTTGAAATGCACATACACAAAACACGTTGGAGAAAATGGGATATGAAACAATTAGTATTACCAATGTGACGCAACGTTCACTATTAGGAGAACCTTCCCACTGTATTTACTGAGACTAACATCATTTTTTCGAATGTCCTGCAATTATAGTTCATCGCAAATAATATATGAAGGGAAATATGTCAAGGGTCTGTAGAAATCAGAATGCACATATAAACTATGATAAAAAGGGAAAAAAAGAATAAAACAAATGAAATTAAAACTGAATCCTGCATAACCAGACTCAGCAGAAGCTGACGTGATTGTATAAAAGCCATTCACTGACTGGCTAACACAACATAGAACGATGTTGCTGTGGCAAATTCAGCCCCCTGTGAGGTCGAGAGTCTCCACTCATGTTTACAGATTATCATTTGTCAAATACAACAATACATTTAACCACTGAGAAATAGGAATCAAGGAGGGAAGTGACAAACTTCACAGGAATTGGCTTCATTGGTTTCATCTTTGAATTGAAATAGCTATGAAACCCAAGGACACCGAATAAGGGGTTTCCATCTTACTCTGCCATTTTTGCAGTTATTAATTCCTAATTTCATGTTATATGAACCCGTCATCAGGAAACCAAACCCCAATAATGAAAATTAAAACAATTTTGACCACGTCAAGTTTCAACGTATATGCACAGTGCAACAAAAATTGAAAATACTAAGTGGAGAAAAAAGACCTTGACAGTGAAATCGTAAATAGATTGTTGAGGCATCGGAGAATGAGGGGATGAATAGAGGTTGAAGTAGAAAAAGAAGGCAAATCCCAGACAGAGAAGCGACGCCCAATTTCTGAATGCCCAGAGCTGCATCTCCGCGGATATCTGGAAGCGCCAAACCGTATCTTGGATTATCACTGATGAAATGAAAATAGCAAAACAAATCTCACTGGAAATCTTGTTTTCGGTCAAATGATGTGTTCCATTTATGAAAAATGGAGAGAGCGTCTCATATCAACATATGGCTTGGGATATTATATGTTGGCTTGGAATACTTTATTTTTGAATAATAAGTGTTTATAAATCATGATTTATAATATACGAGGTAAGTATATGAAAGAAGTTTTATCTCGACTTACGTAATAAACATTTATATTTAAAAAATAAGTGTTCCCAAATATACACTATATTGAATTACATCGCTTAATTTCTTCTAGCATGGTCTACTACACTTCACTAGTACTAACTAGTAACTACGCTGTGCCTATGAAATACAGAAATATGAACTGTTGGTATGGAATTGTTTATTTTTTATTTATAAATTCTTATAAATCATTATTTATAATATATGAGGTAAATATGTTAGAAAAATTTTATCTTAACTTACATAAGAAGCATTTATTTTTTAAAAAAACGTTATTCCAGATATAGCAGTAGTTATTCATGAATAAGGGCTTTATGAGAAATACTTGCGTACCCATGGATACCAATTCATGTGAATTCTGCCGGTAAAAACATTTTATTTATAGTTGGTGGATAAATCATCTAAAAAAATTTAAATTTTATTTTATTTTAAAGAAAAATATTAGTTCAGGTCAAAAAAGAAAAATATTGGTGGATAATTTTGTTTTTTTTTTTGCAAATTAATATCTTTTTCCTTAAAAACAAGATAAAATTTGAATTTTTTTAGATAAAGTATCAACTAATTATGATAAAAATGATGCGAGTTATTATGTTTTTATTGAATAGAAATCAAATGATATGATACTCCTGAAATATGTAAGTATTTCTTTCTTGATTAGAAACACGTGTAGAGAAAAATTGGCAAAAAAGAAAAAGAAAAAGTGGAGGGAAAAAGTTAAATTTCAAAAAGCCTGTTTGAATTTGAGTTTAAAAAGGACGTTTGAAACAAAATTTTTCTCATATACTTATCTTTACACAATAATTCATGTTAGAAAAACAATTTTTACCGCTAATCCAAACAAGTACTTATAAGTTTACTCCAATAAAATTCTTTTTATTCTATTCACTAAAAGCCTTATTGTTCGAAGAATTAAAATCTCAAATTTTTCTTACAAATAGAATAAAGATTAAGATGTTAAAATAATTTTCAATTTTTATCAAAAATGCAACAATGACTATAAATTATAAAATAACCTAATTAATATTTTTAATATAATTAAATTAGATAAATATATGTTTTATATTAAGCAATGGAACGGACGAAGTATTGATTTGATTCGCTAAACATGTATGCCTCTTTTGAGTAATGAAAATATTTTGGGATGAATTGGTTTGTGCATGCATGGAGATTGGTCTCTTCCGAGTTCGCAGTATATTAAAGCAAAAGGTACGATCCCGTCATTTAGCTGGGAAGTTGTCATCGAAAGCAGGTATTAAAATTCGGATCCAGCATTGAATCGGTTGAAGTACTGGGTTAAAGGTTAGTGGATTAGACCAGGGTCAAATCGAAGTTAAACCGGGACCAAATCAGTAAAAATTAAAAATTGTAGACTTATAGTATGAAATTCTAAAAGAAATATCTAAAATTATTTTTAAAATATGAACCTGGACTGGACTGGGAACAGGACCGGTTTACCGGCCGGTTCGCCAGTTTCCGGGCCGAATCGGCCGGTTCGGTCCGGGTTCAAGAACCTGGATTGAAACACAGTCCATCGTGCAAATACAAAAGTGATTATGATTGGGGTTTGTGACAGTTTTGATTTGAGTTGATTGGGAGTAGTATGTTTAACACCCCAAATTTCATTCCCTAATATATTTTATAAGTATTTTTGACATTTAATAAAATGGAAGGGTAAATTTTGGAGGTTGTGATTATGTTGTTGGTGATATTTCCAACAAGGCAGCGAAATTGTCATGTGAATTTAAATAACCAAATGATGTTCAAAAATTATGAAATTTTACAAGGTGAAAGTAGATATTTTAAGCTTTAATTTGATAGGTCATATGAATCATTTGAAGCTATATACAAGGAGTTATGGATTTTTAAAATTTACCCAGTGAAACTGGAAAATTTCTGGAGCAGTATCTAAAGGTAGAATATTTGGAAATTGTGTGCTTCTATTTGGATAAAGGCTATATTTTTTCTTGAAATTAAATTCAATAAGATTCTATAGCCTATGAAATCACTCCAATATGATGTCCACAAATTTAATTATGATTTTTTAAAATTTGAACAGAAAATCTGCCAAATTGCTAATTATTGCGATTTTTGAAGGAAAAAAAATGCAATGACAATTATGGAATAATGAAAAACCTAATTAGTCTACTTTAGACCAAAATTGGCGTATTGATGGGCTTAAGGAGATGAAGGGATAAATTCAATTTCAATTGGGCTTGCAAACCATTCACATGTACATAGATTCTGCACACAAAGGTCATAGTTTTTGATTTTGGAAATTAACTAGCTATGACATAAGCTTATGATAAGATGACACAAGCATGAGATACTTCTTCAGCAATTTCCCTCGCTCATTTTAGCTGAAAAGAGAGAGAAAGAGTTGGGAGCTTTTAGAGAGAGAAGGAGAAGAGAACTCGTAAGGTAAGCTGATTTCTTTGATAATTTAGTTCTTAATGCATATAACTCCGCTCCTAAGTTACTCTTTTATATATTTCAAGGTTTTTGAAGCTCAAAAACTCTTGTTAATAAGTTAGGGTTTTTGGCCACTTTAAGGAAAAGCCAGAGGGAGTTTGAGGTAACTTTCGAAACTTCAATCTTTTATTATTCTGGTTGCTGTGGACAATTTCATCGGTGAAATTTCGCCGGATTGTCATTAGTTTTAAAATTTGGAAATGTAATGGCCTAAGGGTTATGTTGCCAAAATTTAGTCTAAATGGTAGTTATAACCTAATAAAATAGTTGATAAAGTGATTAAGAGTAGAAAGGAATACATCTGAGGAGTTAGAATTGAAAAACCTCAATTTTCCTTGGAGTATTTCTAAGTTTTGGTCAGGCTGATATCTAGGGGTAGGAGTTGAATTTTCAATGATTTGATGATTCCATTGAGTTCATGAGAGAAAATTAGGTAGGGTTACGGTTGGTCACTTTTTTGGAAAAGCCCGGAAAAGTATAATTACGAAAACGCCCCTGAAACCCTAAAATAGGAGTTGCCAAGGGCTTTTTGGTCTTTTGGAAGTGAATTTGATAATTCTGAATCTAAAAATGGATTCTTTATGCGAAAATATATCAGAATAGGCCATGGCAAAATTTTGAGAAACATACAGTCGGATCGGGTACAACAGGGCCGAGCTAAGTCCCCAAAGGTATTTTCGTAATTTCTCAATATAGACTCATATAACCACTAGAAATACTATGGAAGTGTCTAAATTATACATTTGAAATTTTAGGATCAAATTTGGAGCCCGAGCTAGTTGCACGTAGATCGAGAAACTATTTTTGTCTAGCAAAAGGGACACAGGTAGGAGACTTACCTCTCCTACATGTATTTGATATCTATGCTTGTGTAGTGATATATGTGATTGCTTTATTTGACTGTGTAAAGCATATTTGAATAAATGAAGCTTTGTTTTTGTTTATACTGTGGCCATAGTTTGTTGCATAAAACATTGAGCATACAAAAATGTCATTACGGGGCATGCATCACGTTAAAACTAACATGTTATGAACATAGGATCTATCATACATGCATTATGGTAGCTGTTTCTTACTAAGATTCTTCCAAATCTCACCCCTACTAACAATTTAGACAGGTAAATACGGAAGGCATGCATAAATTAGAAGAGGGAACTATATAAGAGGATTGCAGTGGTGGAATGAAGATAGGAAGATATTTCCGTATCACTAGATCGGGTTTAGACACCAAAGTAGCTTTGTGCGGCTACATTGATGGTAATTATCATGTACGATGCCCTATAGGAAATTTCTGTAATCATGCACATATTATCATTATATTCATGTTATTCCTGTTTTACTTACCAAACTGCGTATCATTTTTCGCAACTACTCTAAAAAAGCTTAAAATAAGACAAGGGTGTGACAGTATGTAATGTTCATTTTGTTTCAATGATTTTAAGCTTAAAGTATATTTTTAGTCTTTTAAGTTTTACCCAAAGTATATTATTATACTTTTTGTTCTATATTTTTAATACTGTTGATGTTACTAATGGAAATTTTTGACACAGCAAACTCAAGTGATGATTGTACAGTTGACAAAAACATATTTAAGTTTTAATTTTTTAATATCATATAATTAAATTATTAAACTAAAATAAACCGATAAATAGTTGCAAATGAAATCGAGGTTTTAATATGTAGACTATTAAACTTAAAGTATAGTCTACATATTAAGCTTAAAGTATATTTTTAGTCTTTTAAGTTTTACCCAAAGTATATTATTATACTTTTTGTTCTATATTTTTAATACTGTTGATGTTACTAATGGAAATTTTTGACACAGCAAACTCAAGTGATGATTGTACAGTTGACAAAAACATATTTAAGTTTTAATTTTTTAATATCATATAATTAAATTATTAAACTAAAATAAACCGATAAATAGTTGCAAATGAAATCGAGGTTTTAATATGTAGACTATTAAACTAATATATTTAAATTATTAAACTAAATTTTTTTAATACAATCGAGGTTTGATATTGACCGTTTCATTAGTTTTTAGATATTTTTAAATTTACACATATTTTAAATTAAAGATTAATAACATTTAATCACGCAATCATCACTTGAGTTTAGAAGTGCATTCGGTGTTTAGTTTACACATATTGACCGTTTGATTAGTTTTTAGATATTTTTAAATTTACACAAATTTTAAATTAAAGATTAATAACATTTAATCACACAATCATCACTTGAGTTTAGAGGTGCATTCGGTGTTCAGTTCTATTTTTGGTGGTAACCAAAAAAACCGAACAACTGATTTTAAGTCATTTTAGTGACCAGACCAAAACTAAAATGTTGAAATAACTGAAACTGAAATGACCTACTAATATTGGTTTTGTTGTTGATGTAGTTCAGTTATTGGGCCTTATGACCTTTTTTTTTTCTACAAGCCTATCTAATGCCAAAAAACTACAAGTTTGCAACCCAAACAAAAATTTTAGCAAGTACAGACCACTTTTACACAAGAAAACCAAGGTGATTTTCAAACTTCAGCAACAAACATTTAATACTTGTTTTACACAATCAAACTCATGTATAAAAGCATTTCAATAGCATTGTAAAATAGTGAATAATGTAGCATAATTTACAATTACATGAATGAAGGTCTGAAGCATTAGTGGAGGCCTTACTTTATACATCAAAAAAATTATTAGGCTGAAGGTTAGGGATTACTGTCTACTGGAGGTCTACCCTCATATTGGCTAACATTAAAATACAAGCTAAACATTTATCATATTGGCCAGCTATCGTTAAAATTTAAAGTTTATCTATTAATCAAAAGAAAGCATATTGAACATAAAAAAACTTGATATACATCAGATTCTGATTCTGTTTTGCTCCTGATTCTTGAATGCCCCTGTACAACCGAAGGAAAGACAAAAATCAAGCACTTACCTAAAGAAAAATTAAATACTACAATGATTATATTACAAGTATGACAAGGAAAATTTGCTTACAAAATTTCTACATTCCAAATAGTAACGACTAACCAACAGATAGAAACGATAGAACCAACATAAAATTTCTAATTTCACTTCCATGTCCAAAAGGTACCTTTTTTATTCAAAAAAAGTATACAAAATTCGTCATTGCAGATTTACAGAGCAGATAGAAACGATCAAACCAACAAAAAATTTGACTTGTAGAGATTAAAACTGGAGGAGCAAAAGATTAACAACTTACAAGAAACTGAAGCCTCGAGTGTTGAAGATCGATTGATGGCGACGCTATCACAGACGGTGAGGTGACGTCGTGAGGTGAAGATCGACCAACAGTGAGGTGACGTTGTGAGATGAACACCGACTGACGGCGACGCCTCAAGGGTTGAAGATCATGACTTTCAATGGTGCCACGTCTCACCAAACTCTTATACTTATCCCCAGGTTGACTTTCAAGTTGTGGGGAGGCGAGAGAAATCCACAAGGGTTGTGGAGATACTCCTTGTGAGTCCACCTCCGTGGCACGATGCGGAGAAACACTATTGATCTGTTGGATAAGGAGATTGAGACTCCGGCGGGGTGTGACAACACGCCCCTGGACTTGTCAATGAAGCGCTCATAGACTTGTTAATGCATGCCCATGAACTTATCAGCGGAATTATAATTTAAGGTTAAAGGGCAAAAATACCCACAAACTTTTGTCAAAAATGCAACCAACACCATAAATTTTTTTTTTTGGTACAAAAATACCTGTAAACTTTAAAAAGCGACACAACTATTAAAATCAACAAACAGACGTTTGCTACATCATGAAAGTACTAAAATACCCCTAGTAAAAGTCTCCTTCTGAACCCTGATTCATCTTCATCTTCATCTTCATCATCATAAACCATCATAAATAACAAATCTCTCCAAGACATTGAGATTCATCATCCAATTCAGCGACGTATTAAACCAACAACAATCAAATCTTAATATATTGATTCAGATCAAGTGGGTATTGAAAAAAAAGAGGAAAAAATTAGCAAATTTCTTGACCAAAACAAGCACCTGCGTATAATAGCAAAGAGAATCGTAGAGTTGGCATCAATCATGGCTTTGAAGGGTTGAAATCTGACTCTGCTTCTAATCTGAATGTAACCTTGCAGCAAACCCAAAAGACCCACTATTGCACCGATATGATAATGAAAATGCGAAGAATGTTCAGAGTGAATATGTTAAACATAAGCCTTCAAACCCAGTCAGGAATTTGATTGTTTTTGTGATCCACAGAGCCAAACTCTTCATACAAGTCCATGAATGGCACTCCCTTATGTCTCTATTACTCGTGCAAATCCGAATGCGGTGATGATAATTGAAGGCGCCATAAACGCAGAACCTTCAATCATCATATGCTGCGATGAGGCTGGCGTCGGAGTGGAAGGAGGCTCTGGTAACAGCATTGCCGAAGGAAGAGATCATGGAGGTGAGCTTGAGAAAGAGAGAGAACGTCCGGAGATGGGTGACATCGCCACCGTCGAAATCTAAGAAGAAATGGGGGAGTTGAATAAAGGAAGGGAGGGTTTGAGAGAGAGAGAGAGAGAGAGGACGGGGAAGAGTGGAAATAGGCTAGGCTAGGCTAGGCATTGCCTAAATAGGCCTGGGCCTGTAACAAAGATTCAAAGCCTGAGCCTGGGCCTGAGCCTGTATGTAGGCTTTTTTTTAGGCCTGAGCTTGGGCCTTCAGAAGGCCTGACAAGGCCTGAAGCCTGTTTAAAAGCCTACTTAAAATGTAGGACTTTAAATAGCCTTTAAAGCCTATGCTGCCAAATTCATATATAACCCTTCATGCTTATATACAATCCTACCTTATGTCTTAAAAGCCTAACATCTATTCTTGTAGTAATATTAAGGCTTAGTAAGGAAAAGAAAATAATATCTAGTGACAACACTTGTTCGAATAAATATGAATAAGAAAAACTAATCGACTGCTGACTAATAAGATATAGTTTTTAAAATCGACCAAGCATAACAAATAACATGTAAAACTAGATTTTTACCTATTTTATTCTTTCCACGTAAATTGGGACAAACTCCTCTTGTTAAGATTAAAATATTTCATTTGACACTAAAATAAACTCATAACATTTTTTATGCTTTAGTGGAGGGCACAAATTAGGGGAGAGAGTGAGTTAGTATTGCCATCTCGAGCAATCGAAGAGAAGAGATGTAGAGGTGAATGATTTATGCGAAAACAAAGGATGAGTATAATGACGATGAAATATGAAACTTAGAATTTAGAATTAAGATTAAGTTGGTAAATTTATAAAATTATTTAGATGATATTATATATACTTATATAATAATATATTTTTTAAAATAAAAAATTAAATAGGTCAGGCCTGTAGGCTTGTAGGCTAGGCCTTATAAAAATAGGCCTGACCTGTTTATCTAAATAGGCCTAGAAATATGCCTGAGCCTGAGCCTGGCCTATTTACTAAATAGGCTAGGATAGGCTTTATGTAGGCTAGGCTGTAGGCCCCTGTTAGGGGCCTGGCCTATTTCCATCCCTAGGGATAAGGGGCAGGGTCAGTAGAGATGTGATGATGGCCACTATCACTGGTTGTGGATGATGCCGCTGCCGCCATAATCTGACGAGGGTGGGGGAGTTGAGAGAATGAAAGGAGGGTTTGGGAGTGAGAGGACAGGGAATTGGGGAAAGGGAAGGGGAACGGCAAGGGCCTGTTTGGTTGGAGGGGAGGGGATGAAAAATGAGCCCCTCTCCTTATTTGGTATGAAAAATTGGAAGGGAGGGGTCCAAAAAAGGGGATTCAAATCCCTCCCATCCTCTCATTTTTGTTCCTTCCAAATTGGAGGGTTTTGGAGAGAATGAAAAATGAGCCCCTCCCCTCACATCCTCTTCCTTTAAACCAAATAGGTCCTAAGGGTAAGGGTAAAGGTAAAGAGGGAATTTAAAAAATGTTAGGTATTTTTATTTTTTTAATATTGTGGGGCTCACAATGTCAAGAGTTTATTAAATTTAACAAAAGTGTCACTTTTAGCCCCATTTTGAAAGTTAATGGTTACTTTTACATCTTAAAAAAGTTTATGGTGTTAGACGCATTTTTAGGTAAAGTTCATGGGTATTTTTGTACTTTAACCCTATAATTTATTACAAAAAAGTTTCACAGCAAGTAAATGTAATTTTGAGATTTCAAGGGATCATTTTTTCATATTTTCTCTTGTCCAAGATCTGAATATAATTTCCCAAATAAAAACCCATAATAAAACATAAAATATTCCCCTCATCCATAATCGTATCGTAGAGAGTAATACTACGATTTAAATAACCAGAACTAAATTTAAGCCGACTTATTTACTTATACATTACAAATGCTCCCAAACTTCAACAAGAACAAGACAGGGAATGTACACGCTTTATTTATTTATTCTGTAGAGTATCAGACAAATCAACAGGATGCAGAATCTCAAAACTATCTAAAAAGAAAAACTTCAACTAAAGCGAAGGACCAGGCATGTTTGACCACGTATAATACCATAAAAAACATTATTGGTGTGAAATGTGCCAAGCATGGTAAACCGTAAATTGTAAAATACTCGCCACTTTCTCAGGGAATGCAACTTCGAAAGTTAAGACCAACTCTCAGGTTTGAAAAGTTAAAACCAACTCTCAGGTTTGATGATCCATTAAAGTAGTGTAGGTCCTTGAAACACCTTGCTTCCACACAGTTTTATTCTCCAGATCATCAAAAGAAGCAAGAAGATATGCTACAGGGCCACAAAATTTTGCTTAGAGGAGCATGCATATGAAAAAAAAATCACTTTCGTTGCTCTCTCTACAACACGGCTTGTGTTTGATTACACGTTGAAAACTGTTAAATGTGCCAGCATCAATAAGAAAGAAATGTATATGTCAAACACTACATCACTGGGGTTTGTTGTGAACCAACTTTACAAAGTCTCGAAAGTGGCTTGTTGCCAGATGAAATTTGAAGGGAATCGTGATAAAAATTTGAATGAGCAGAGGTAACACGAAAAAAAACAGAGAAAATTGAAGTTACAACAGAAGACTGTGAACTCTATACTGTTAGAATTACATCTCACATCTGGGTTTCCACCACTTGTGTATCAGAGATGAGTTTACAACCACTATCAGCAGCCTCAGCTATCCTTTTCTTCGTTTACAATTATTCTTCTGTTTGATTTTAGTTGTCTTCTTCTGATTTGAATTTGACGAACATATTCTACGACTATGACATGAAACTTAGGAGCCAGTTTACATGTTGAGGAATTATTTAGGCTTGCCCTCTTCAAGGTCCTCGCGAGATGCTTCTGAGCCTTCTGGAAATGGACGCTGCAGAGAGAAGGGGTGGTGGATCTCAATATAGGTTTTCCACATGTTATAGGTCCAGCCTGGGCACTGAATATAAACAGAAAATCAATTACAAGATATCCCATCAACAACTCAATCTCTCCTATTCATTCATCACAAGGAGTAGCCATTATTATTTTTGCAAAAAATTGATCACATTTAATAGAAATCAATCCATGGAAATAACAAGTGACAATGATGTAAAATCTAGTTTATGAATGATAATCAGTTGCAGAAACAACATTACAACATAAGAATTGGAAAAAAGAAATCAACCTAAGATCATGTCTTCTCACTTCTGTTGATAATACAAGAGATGAAAGGCAGTCATGCATAAAAGAACAAATGTGTAAGTTCTAGTAAGATGGTAAGCAAGCATATTTTGGGCATCACCCACCAAAAGAATAGAAAGGCCAAAGGCTGCCAACAGGAACATCGATATGATCCAAAAAACAATCACAGGAATGCTTGTCCATTACCACATACAAACACAGTAAAGTGCAATTTTCCATTGTAAACTCAAGAAGGAGAAAAAATCTGCCGAGTACTAAACACCGAGTCTTTCTGTACTTCAGCGTCCTTATCTAGTATACTTTCTTTTTGATATATATATATATATATATGAGTATAGGAGCCATTGTGCTTTTCACAATCCAAGAAGTATCAGGTGATAATATAAGAGAAATCATAACCTATGTTTGGTCCATAGCTTGGCCATTCTATACCAAGAGAGTACTCAGCAATTTCAAAATATACAAAAATGCATATTTGGTGATCAGCATTAACACCAGCAGCTGTGCTCCCACAGTCCCACTACAAACTTATCGAAGACAGTTCATTCAACCTTTGTTGGTGAAAAAATTGGTAGAACTGAATCATTCATAACATTGTCACTTACAGATTAAGTGAACCTAGACTAGCAATGGTTAACATCCAATTTCCTGAATACAAAATTTTGCAAAAACCAATCGCATTTCTGTCCCCCACGGTTGTAGGATTTCCAAATACTGAGCTATATGGTAAAAATTCTATAATAATATCAAAGAAACAAACTTTTAAATGTTACCAGATAACACATGGAATCATAACTGTTGAGAAAATTTTCATCACACTTGATCGAGATATTGTATCTACACGTTTTCCAAAAGTAATATAATTAAAAGTATTAATTTCTCCAAGCTTTCGCTGTTGAATCCTCTCATTTATCTAAATCTCGAGGAAAAGAAAACAATAATGGAAACTAAGGTATCATCTATGTTATTAACACAATCATCTCTAGCTTCAGGTTCAAACCTACAAGCTTGCTGCCTAGACATTCTCTGAACAACGGATATTTGTCAGAAATTGAAGGAAACAAAACACATTAATCCACCTTTCAAAGCAATAATTCAAACACTCACATAGACGGGGCTATTCATTTCAGCACAGCACAATTAAACCAAGAGCAATGTACCATAATTCACAAGCATCCTAGCAAACAAAAAATATCTTTGACAAGCGAATGAATCGAAATCGAAAGCAGCATTAAGAAAAAGAAACCTCTTGATAACATAGTTGCAAGCCTTGTAAAGCTTTTGCCTGGAATCCGAAAGAATGTGCAAATGGCAAAAGCTGGTCAATGGCATGGCCTTCAACTTACAACCCACGAAAGCGCATCTGTGATTGTTCACAACATCCAAATCAGCTCGACAATTTGAACCATTACAGTCATTATTCTCACCATTGCCTTCGAAATTGCCACCCTGTCTCTCCTGCAAGTTTCCTTCCCTGAATGGACTTACCCCATATTCCCAGCAGTATTCTCTGTACTGGGCCTTGAGCTCCTCCATGAGAGCCCAGTATAAGCCTCTGTAGCATTTGGAAAGCTGATTGAGATAGTGGAAACGACGCTTGAGAAGCTCGTGCCGAGTGAGGTGGCAGGCGCGCGAGAGGGGAAGGTTTTCGTGAGAGATTGTGAAAGGAGAAGAAGAAATAGTGGAATTGGAAATGGAAATGGAGGCTGGTTTTGATTCGTCGATGGGAATTAAGGGAGGCTTCGAAGAAGAAGAAGAGAGGTTGAGATGCTTGGAGGCAGAGGCAGCCATGAACGCCGCCTGGCGGCGAGGAGGGAGTTCGCGGTTCAGCTGAGGAGACAGGAAAGGGATCTATAATACGAAATTCTTTTATTCCTTCTTATACTGGTACTGAGATTTTTAGTGTATGGTTGTGATAACGGTATGAAAAATTATTTATTATGATTTTGGTTTATTAAAAATAATTTAATAAAAAAAATCAGTTTTTATAATATGATTTATGTTTGGATGAACGATTAAATAAGTGATTTTCAATAAATCAAAATTTATTTAGATGAACGATTGTATAAGTGTTTTTTAAAAAGTAAAAATTTGTGTTAATTATAAGAAAACAAGATATTTAAAATTAAAAATAAATGGAAAAGTGAAGTTAGAAAATGTGATGCCAAAATACATAATTTCATAAAAAAATATTACATAACTAATTGGATCACATGTCTCGTATAAATTGATATCTGATTATGTTACGAATGTGATTTATACTGATTTAATTATCTTCTATATATTTTTCAGTCCTTTAATTAATTATAGGATAAAAGTATGTTTCGATATAAAATCTATTCATATCCTATTTTATTTTGCAGGAAATATTATGATATTTAGGAGGTGAAAAATTAGAAGAATATATACACAAGGCGTGTGAAGATGAGAGAAGAATAATATATATATGTATATGTGTCTGTGTGTTATATGAAGAAAATTGCAAGGGATATATACATATATATATATATATATATGAGATCTGAGAAGTACGTGGAGGTCACAACACAAGACTTGTTGAGAGAGTAAAATACTAAAATGTGAGCTGGCATTGAAAGCTCGGACATATTGCAACTTCTGGACCAGAAAAAAAAAAAGTTGTAGCTTTTTTTCAAAAATATGTTGGTAGTTGGGGCTTATTAAAAAAGCTACTTATTTCACCCGTACTGTAATTCGGATAAGCTGAACCAAATATAAAAAAAATACAGATCCGTTTTATTTGGGCTTATTTCCATTAAAAAGAGGCTTATTTGGTCAAAAAGGGTATACCAAATACACACTTAGTCTCATAACGTGAACTCTGGAGCCTGGACTCTGGTTTTGATCAGTAACCTTTTCGATTTTCCTTTTATATCTGGGTGAATATATTATTCAACAAATCGTTCCAAATTAAATGTATTTCTTAGTTATTTTTATTTCTTCTTGGGAAATTTTAGAAAGGGATTTGGGCTCAACCCATTCGAACCTATCCCAGCTTAAGCATACCATCTCGAGCCTTTGGGCTTTTAAAGGGTAGCCCAACACTGCGGAATTCTCTGAAATCCTTTCTTTAGTGAAAAAAAGCAAGCTTATTAAACTCAGACGAGCCTTTGAACTAGTTGAGATAGTTGATTGGATCAGATCAGAGTTAAATAAGAGCTAACCAGTGGTCAAGAGAAAGTGGAGATTCCCAAGTTATTAATATGAAATTATGAAAAAAATTTAAAAAATTAAATTAAATTAAAAAAGGAAAAAAATAGTGACCTGGGTTAGTGGTTCACCTGGACCGGGCATGTGGCCAGTTCACCGATTTCCAGGTTGAACCTAGTGGTTCGGACCGATGTTTAATGATCCTGAAAAAAAGTCAAAAAATTAAGGGGATTGGGTTTAGTGGAACGAGTTACTCCCTTACAACGTGGTGAATCAATATTCAAACTCCTATTGAGAGATGTACTCACATTTAATTCTCGACAATGTCTCGAATATAATTGTTTGAAAAGATTTATTAATTTTGTTCATATTTATTGTGTTAACTAATTTTCATTAATATTTGAGAATCAAATAATTTGAACTTATAAATAAAACTTTGGTGGTATTATAATTGTCCTCTTTTGTTTTATGAGTTTGGATTACCTAAACTATCAAATAGAATTGATTCCAATAGGAGGATACATGTGCATAACAAAAGCAAGAAAAAAGAAAGAAGTCATTAATGTAGGGAGAATGTTAAAAAAGGAAATTTGAAATTGCAAAATCTCAAATAAGATTTTTCTCATAAAATAAGTTGTGAATTTATCAAATCTTATCATTATTTTATCAATTATTAGTAACAAATCTGATATTTTATAATTTTAAAGTTTTTTTTTTTTGTCATTCTCCCGTGAATGTATTAGCTTAAAATGATTCATTATTAGTTAAAATGATAAACTACCTCACCTATAAGAAGGTTTGAATCTCAGAAAACATCATTAGTACAAACCTCTCCTATGTAACTATATGCGAGTATAATTTCCCTCCTACGTTTTGGGCATGTTTTGGCGTTAAGATTGTTTGTAAGTTACTTTTTATATAAATCGAGATAAAATTTATCTCATATATTGATTTCGTATACCGTAAATCATAAAAAAAAATTTATTTTTAAATATTCTAATTGTTATTTTAATCAAGTACGTACGAGTTTAAACAGGTACATGATTTTATAAGGCTGTTATTAAATAATTATTCACTGAATCCCCACGTCCACTGAATGCCCAAAACTCGCTTTTATCACAAAATTGAAGCGAAAGAAACAGCCAACCAGAAATTCATAATTTGTTCCATAATTTTGCATTTTTCATTTGTGGGTTAATGGAGTAGTGATGTTCCACGCGGCTAGTGACTCACCGAACTCTTGAGCCATACGCCACGCCACTCCTTGCCTCAGTTTTCTCTCACGTGATTGGTCTGTCACGTTGTATCGGTGACCTTTAGTTTTTATTGTCCTGATTTTGTTGCTTCTTTGAGTTTTTCCCATTTCCACCTCCAGAAAACAACTCATGAAATTCGTGTTTGTGTAAATTCAAAGGAAGCCCTCTCGCGAGTTCGTAATTATATTGCGCATTCCCCTTCTCCCGTGTGTCAATGCATATTCCTAGCATATCTCTCGGAATTTAAACTCCGATTCGTGTGAAACAGGGCGCATTCGAATTCGAATTCGAATCTGATTTGTCCGTTCATTGTTTGGCTCCGAAATCATACTATTGTCACCCAAAGGAAATTGAGCTAGTTGAACTTCGGCGTCGGCTGCTCCAGATCAAACCGAGTTTTCGGTTAAACGCTCGGTTTGGACTCGATTTAGGTGGATCATTGTTGATTTCTGGCTCGTCTACTTAGAAGGTTGATCCTGATCATACATATTTTTCTTTTGGTTTTTGCGTCATCATCGTCCTGGAGCAAGATCTGAGCTTTGCATATTCATATTTTGTTTGTTCCGAAAGGGGATCTTTAGCGTGATCCGGGATTTGTTTTTACTGTCGTCTTGAAATGATTTTTTCAAAGTTTCCGGCACAAGATCTGATGGAATTTCTTACTGCTGCTTTCATTTATTTATGGATTTCACCTATGGATTTTCTTAAATCACTGAATTAGTTTCTTGCAAAGTGGAGAAGGAAATTGGATACATTTGTTTTCCTGGTGTATTAAGATTGTGTGGTTAGCTGATCTTATGGCTATACATCTTATAGTTTTGGAAAACAAGGATAGCCGTCGAGTGTCAAACATAATTGCTTCAGTGGTCGGACACATGTATTATGATTGTTGTTGTAAACTTGTTATCCTAACTTTTAGTTTTATTCTTGTAGATCCTATAGTTCATACCCAGAGAGTGGTTGCAATTACATGAAGAACGGGATGATAGAATGCAGTGTATGCCATTCAAAATTGGTTTCTCCTAGTCCCAGAACTATATCAAGGGCCTATGACAAGCACAAAAGTAGGATATCATCCAAGCAGCGCGCCCTTAATGTCCTCTTGGTTGTTGGTGACTGCATCTTAGTTGGATTGCAGGTGATTGTTAACTTTAGATTGGATCTTTTTGTCAAACACTGATGGAAAGCCGCTGGAAAAAATATACATTCAATCCTAAAAATTTACATGCGAGTGTAGTTAACATTTTTCAAAGTATTATCTTGCATAGACACTGAAATTGGTTTTTTTTTTTTGGGCCATGGCGTAGTTATTGTTATTGCCTTTTTTTTGGGGGGGCCAAAACATAGTCATTGAATTGAATGTTCATAAGTAATATTGCGGATGCTTAGCTGTTAGCCTGAGGGTAATTCAACATCTATTCTCTCTCTTTTCTGGAAAGTAAGCACTTTAATACCTGGTTGGCATCTCTTTTAGTTTTTGTGCTTGAATGTGTATTTTGTTTGATGGTGCCCAGTTTATATTATCTCATCATAGTAGGGCAGAAAAAGAACCTGCTTATTGCTAGTCACTAACATGTTTTATTTTCTTTACATGCCAGCCTATTCTTGTCTATATGTCCAAGGTGGATGGGAAATTCAATTTTAGCCCAATCAGTGTTAATTTTTTGACAGAGATCACAAAGGTTCTCTTTGCTATTGTTATGCTTTTAATCCAGGTACATATTACATTGCCCTATTTTTTTTCCAATTTTATTCTGTCGTCTTAATCTTGTACTATGCGTTACTTATATTTGAAGCATGTGTGGAATAAGATCAAAATTAGTTTGGAGAAATCAGTAGTTTACACGATTGAACTTTGAAGAGGCTAGGAATTAGAGTTGTAATCCTATATGCTTAATGCCTTAATCTTTGTACTATAAGTGAACTACAAGGATCATTTAGTATTGATCAAGTAACTCTCTAAAAAGTTGAAATTCAAGGCAAAATGAAGACCTTGATTGTGGACTGCAGAATCAAATTAGGCACTGCATATTTTATAAAAATGCCCACTGGACTAAATGATTAGCTACATAATAGCAACAGGAATTGGTTGCTTTCAACTTCCTGCTAATACTAGACTAAGGAAAAATACTTATTTTTTAAAATTAGGATCCAGTAATTCCTAAAAGAACAAACTCAAGCCCAAATACATGCAGCAATTATCGATAAACTATTATAGGTTCATTATTATATCCTACGACAGATAAACTGAGCAAAAGCAGCATTTCTTGGCAGCTTACAGAATGTAAATTCAAAATGTTCCTGATCTAGCAAAATTCATAGAATATCATAATGCACGCCATATCAAAGCAGAACTAGCACAATTCAATTCTTTGAACCTTGTGCCTATACTTTCTATGATCCTCTTAATAAACTGGTCAGTATGATTGTGTTTAATTCTGCAGGCTAGGAATAAAAAAGTTGGGGAAAAGCCTCTTCTCTCAATTTCTACGTTTGTGCAGGTACTATTTTGTCACTGGTATAGAAGATTTTGAATTATTAATTTTGTGTGAGAAGAAGAGCTTGTGAAATCCCTCTCTTATTTCAGTTGTTCCGATTTTCTTCAATGGTTAGTCGCATGTGATTACTTTTTTGAGCTCAAAACAAACTGCTTAAGCATACCTTTTTTGAAATAAAATAATAAAACTATTTTTTAGCACATTAATATCATATTTTTCTACTTACTTCTGATCTTAGACGATTTAATCTTCAATGAAGTTAGAAGAACTGAAATAAAGGACATCTTTTAATGTTAGCAGTGCTTCATGCCTTCAGTCCTTTTGAAAAAAAAAAAACAGAGGATCTTCTTATCCTTTGCTTTGTTGGCATTAATCTTGTATTACTTTCTTTCTTTTAATTAACGAACAAGAAGATTTTTCTTAATAGTTATCCCGGATGTTGTAGCCATTAATATTATATTTTTCTACTTACTTCTGATCTTAGACAATTTAATCTTTAATGAAGTTGGAAGAACTGAAATAAAGGACATCCTAAAATGTTAGCAGTGCCTCATGCCTTCATTCTTTTTTTTTTAAAAAAAAACAGAGGACCTTCTTATCCTTTGCTTCATTGGCATTAATTACATTTTTTAATTAACAACCAAGAAGTTATTTCTTAATAGTTATCCTGGATGTTGTAATCTTATTATTTGCAGGCAGCTCGCAACAATGTTCTTCTTGCTGTTCCAGCCCTTCTGTATGCTATAAACAACTATCTAAAATTTATTATGCAGGTACTCTTAGTCCTTGATATACTACTTACTATTACTTTATTATGCCTCAATGATTTCAATTGCTGTTATTATGAACTGAATGTCTCTCAAAGCCACCCCATGCCTATGCGTATCAGACAAAGACTTGTTACAAAAAGTCATGAGCAAGGCACCAGAAGGAGGTGACAAATTAAACCCTCCACCATGCTACATCATTGGCGTAAAGATCCCTAGAAAATATGGCATCATATCATTATGTTCCAACGAAATATGTTGATGGATTGGAAGACTGCCCACCTCATTAGGCCTTAGGTTGTTGATGGAACTGTAAGCCTAGCTAGAAAAAATTGTTTAAAAATTACTGCGACATTAAAGAGCCTTAGTTTGTTGATGGAACTGTAAGCTTATTGATGAGGTCATAACTACCTGTCTTATGCAAATGGTTGGAGGGATTTCTAATATGATGTGGTTTCTTGTCTGTGCCCGTGTTATTTGACTTTCTTGGTATCCTACAATTACCTTTATTTCTTAAAAAAGAAAAGAAAAGCTAAGTGTTGAACCATGTTGCAATCTCTCTTGCTATTGTCACATTTTATGCATTGAAAACAACTCTTGTATGCTGGACTTCATATTTCCTAGTGTCTGACAGGTTGATATCACATTTCATGCAGCTTTATTTTAATCCCGCCACTGTGAAGATGCTAAGCAATTTGAAGGTAATTTGTTGCTGTTCTTTTGGGCGGTACATTTGCATAATTAGTAATGGTTTACTGAGTGTGCTCAATGTGCTTCTTTAGCGATGGGTGCTGAACTGCTGATGCTTGTCATTGCAATGTTGAAATTATTGTACAATGTAAATATGCTGACTAGATAGTGACTGTGTAAATGATATAATTCTGCAGGCATTAGTAGGTTATTAACTAGTCACAATGAAGCTTCAATGCCTTGTCTTGTATGTTGATCTCTTAATAGAGGATTTCATGCAGCTTTGATTCATTGTTTACATTTCATTCAAAGGGTTACATGTTGAGAGGAAGAGGAAACCCTCTAAATGAAATATGGTCATTGAGTCTAACTACATGAAATCCTCTATTTATAGTTCAAGACTTTCTTATGACTAATTAATGACTGCTTAATTACGGCCCGCACACAGTTACTGTCTCTTCAGTTTTCACTGTACAATAATTCCAATTGTTAACCAGTAGTTCAAAAGTTATTTGTTCCACTCTTAGCCTGGCTTTATGTTAGTGTCAATTTTCAGATGTTAGTGTCGATTTCTAGGGGCACTATGATAAAACCAATGGCTGCACAAGCTTAAGTTTATGGGGTGGTATTTTCTAACTATTGTATTTAGCAGTCCCTCTCATGTCCGGTCTTGTTTTGTTCTTCCCTATGAGGTATAAGATGCCTTAATGTGTTGAACAACTTTTTGCTTGAAGTATTTTAGGAAGATGCTTTTGGCATGTACTGTTATAGAAACAGAGGAACTGATACCTTTCTGAGAGGGGACATTAGTCATCTCTGTGTGACAATTATTCAAAACAAGTGGAAAAATAATTTTCTTGATGATTCTCTTTAGCTGACCTAATTTCTGTTTCTTTTTTGAGTAACAAGTGACCTAATTTCTCATGTTTGACTTTGCATGTGCAGGTTTTAGTGATAGCAATTTTGTTAAAGATGATTATGAGACGCCACTTTTCCGTTATTCAGGTTTGTGCTTGAGCCTATTGTCTTTCAAATATGAATGGGAAAGGCACACTCTGTCTGTGTAGCCATTTTCTAGATCTTTACTAATTAAGTGGCAAGTTTTAACCTTAATTCCTTGCTTGAATCCCAGTTGATCTTAATCCTTGAGTGCCACATTTATAAAACTGATTCACTATTTCACTGCAGTGGGAGGCTCTTGCTCTATTGCTTATTGGTATAAGTGTTAATCAGCTGAAGTCTTTTCCTGAAGGCGGCACAGCTTTGGGTCTTCCCATCACAATGGGTGCATATGTTTATACATGTATATTTGTAAGTATATTGGTTATTTTTCCTTTGGCTGTTCTATGTCTTATTGTTGTGCAAGAGATTTTTTGAAGTAAATACAATCAGTTTTTAGTTTTAGGTATTCAGATTCCCTTCATTTTTGTTGTTGGTTTTTGAACCACGCAATTATTTTGCAGGTAACTGTTCCGTCTTTGGCCTCTGTTTACAATGAGTATGCTTTGAAGAGCCAATATGATACTAGCATTTACCTCCAGGTGAAGTTTCTAACCTTTACGTGATTATATTATATGCTGATTTAGACAGGACAATGTTTCAGAGAACTGAAAATTGTGTCACTGCATGAGTGTAAACTTTCATCCAATTCTCTCGCTGAGTGATCTAGAAAATAATCAGTACAATTTTTTTCTTTTTATGTTTTTTCATGTTCAACAGTTAAACAACTATCCTGTTTTGATTGTTTAAATCCTTTCCATATTATTGATTGTCTTGATTTGACGTGAAGTGTACTGCAGTGTATATTGTATTTGTCAATCACTGATACTGATCCTAAATATAAGGCCCAGTTGATTTTTTTGGGGAAATCAAGGAAGCTAATTACATTACTTTAAAGTATTTATATTTTTTTTTCGTTTTTTCTCTAAACTAATATGTCTAACTTATAAACTAATATATTATGTAATCATATACAATATATTATATGATTAAGTAACTTATTTAGCGTCTTTAATCTCTCCAAAAAGGTTAATTGAGTTTTATATTTAGGACTGGAGGTAGTATAACCTAAGCCACTTGGGTTTGATTTCAGTGGTTAGATTTCCTGAGGGTTTGGGGATATATAGAGGTTTTAGGTTGAAGTTCAGCACTGTGTTTTTTTTTTTTGGGTAAAAAGAGGAAAGTTTCAGCACTTGCCAATGCTGTAGAAGGGAAAAAATCCAAAGCAAAACTGAGAAAGGAACTAACAAGATGCTTAACTTCCTAGCTGAAAAATTATCAACAACTTCAAAAGAGGAAAGTTTCGAGTATAGCACTTGAATTCTACAATTATACTCTCCCTTTATTAATTTAGAGTTTCTTGATTTTCAGAACTTATATGGGTACGGAGCTATATTCAACTCTTGAATTCTACAATTATACTCTCCCTTTATTAATTTTGAGTTTCTTGATTTACAGAACTTATTCTTATATGGGTACGGAGCTATATTCAACTTTCTTGGTATAGTTGGCACTGCCATTGTCAAGGGTGAGACATGAATCTCTATCTTCTGGATTATGTGGGTACTTCAAGCACATGGCTTAGCAATTAAGAAAACAAACTGGAAGCACGGCCCTCTTTGTTATCTCAGTATTTTTTTAAGTTTTTTAACAACAAACTACTTAAAATTTACACATACAGATGAAATATGGATATCACTTTGAGTTTTATACAAGTTCAAATGGAGCCTGGTTTATTGCTTTCATCTGATGGTGATGTTAACTGGTTCTTGTGATGTTGCTTTAAATGTTTCAGGTCCAAGTAGCTTTGATATTCTGCAAGGTCATTCAAAAGCCACCATGCTTTTGATAGCTAACAATGCTGCCCAGGGGATTCTATCATCCTTTTTCTTTAAATATGCAGGTCAATATTTATGTTTCCTTATTATATTACCTTGCTTTCCACCAAAACCTAAAAGCAAATCACTGGTTTGTCTTAAATTTACCTCTTGCTGTATGAATGAACTCTTTATCTGTTTATTTTTTTCTGAACTACCCACTTGTGTCTTCAGATACAATTTTGAAGAAGTACTCCTCAACAGTTGCAACAATCTTCACTGGCATAGCTTCTGCTGCATTATTCGGACATACTTTAACAATGAACTTTATTTTAGGGATTTCTATTGTTTTCATCTCAATGCATCAGGTAAATTAAATTTGGAGAATTTTGCAAGTAAATAAAATTGCTAGCTATAAACCTTTGTGGAAAGAACATTCCTAACAATGACATCTTTTTGTATTGCATTTTCACATTTTGTTTATAGTTCTTTTCATCTCTTTCAAAAGTCCGAGATGATCAGCAAAATGGCATGATGGAACTGCGTGATGTTCATGACACACACAGGTACTTTTGAATTTTTTTACCTATCGGCTGATTGCAATGTTGCTTTGTATGAGGCAATGACATGAGTAGTTTTTCCAGCAAGAATTTTCGTTCAGTTTCTGAAAAGTTTAGTGCATTGGATTTATAGAAGTGCTTTAATGCAGTTAAACTTTTGGAAGAAATCCCTTTTCCCTTCCCTTGAAGTTACAATTTTTTTTTTGGTTTCAGGACTAAGGACTCCTTTGTCAATATGGCTGCCGGAGCAAATGAAGAGGTGAGGATCGTTGTTCACCTTGCTTCTCTTTTGAGTTTTATACATCATACTCATTTAGGTTTCATTGCCACACGTGCAGGCAAGTCATCGTGTCGGGCATGACGAGAGACAGCCGCTTCTTCCCACCTAGATTGACCCACAGTATGGTTTTTCTCTTATATTATTTGCTTATTTCTTATCATAGCTAATTTATTTAATTTTATGGATACATAGTCAAGGTGCCTGACCTGATGAATGATTTTGGTTTTCCTTTAAATCAGTTTTGTGCTTAAGAGGGTAGGGTATATGCAGTTGTCAATGTGGAGCACAACGGTTTTGCGTTCTGGGAAATGGGGATGAATGAGTTCTTTTATATATTGTTGCAGGAATCTTGCTAAGGAAATTTTTGGTGATATTTATCAGATGGTAGCATTGGTGCACACATTTTTACGTCAAAATAAGGCAAAAATAGAGTTTCTCTACCTGCTTAATAGAGAACTGCATGAATCTACAGAAGCTGATGAGCAGTTCAGGACTTTTGATAGAGAAATAGGAAACGGCTTCGTACTGTTGGCGCTCGCTCTATTCTTTTTGTCTCAGACCTTTCATTTTATTTTTGCCTGTTTTACATATATTTCTTTTAATTTTCATTTCCCCCTTTAATGTGTTATTCTTTTAAACCATTTACGGATGAATAATGATTTTGTTCTTTTTTATATGAAACAACGGCTGAGAAAGACGTGACGCCAGCTTTTTGGTTTTATGTAGGAAAAATCACACCGATATGCTTATAATACTGTCTGCTACTTTTTAAAGTTCTAAGTCATTGTTACCCATTTACACTTATCAATGTTCATATATGCATATTTTTTATGACCTAATCACGTGTTTGTGCATGCATACTCTATATATGTTTAAAATTATAGTTCTTTATAGGGCCTTAGTAACGGAACCAATTTCATTCGAATGATTTTTGTTACTGTAATCATCAACATAAAATGTAAAATTTATAGGATAAAAAATATTTAGAAAGTTATATTACCTGTAAACCATAAATATCACGTCATAACTTTAAACTTTTCCTCTACGCGAGATGCTCACCTAACTCAGTGGTCTCATTTAGAATGGGCCAAAAAGTAATTATATTTAAAGCTAAACGTAGATCTCATCCCTCCATAAAATTTATGATAAATACCATGATCGTGAAGATTAATTGGTGTCTTTAAAATATACTTCTTTCACACCTCAATATAAAATATATTTTAGGAGCTAAATCTTGATCTTGTATTTATATGTTTGTCAATTTTTTTTTTAATTTATTCCTATTATTACTCCTTCAATAATAATCAAAAAAAGAAAAAAAGAAAATTAAGGGATATAATTAAGATGTTTTAAAAAATACATGTCATGTTAACTAATTCAAATAACCTTTTTAATTTAATTAAATTAGATAAATATATCTTAAATTTAGAACTGAAAGAGAATAATCCATCTAAACATCCTTAATTAAATATTTCCCTCTCTTTCTTCCTAGGGGAACCCTACGAGCTTTATTGAGACTACTATCAAATAATATATAACAAATAAGCTACCCAAACAATCAAATGCACTTATGTCCAAAAAAAAAAAAAACAATCAAATGCACTAATAAAATTTTAAAAGAATACAAATTGTAGAAAATGGATTTAGTCAGGTTCAAAGAATTCTGTCTTCAAGTCGATCGCTGCGGAAATCTTGCAAATGCATCTGCACAGAAGAAAGCGGCAGGTTAAAATTAATAAAGAAATCAAGAGCAATTAAAGTGCCTCCCGAGAACACGAACAGCGAGGTGGAATTCCTTCCAAGCACTTTCTACTGTAATATTCAGTTATTGAAATTACAACTATAAATCATTTTGTATTAATTTGAGTTCAAAGAAGGGGAAAAAGATAGGCACCAAACCAAGGGCCTCTATTGCAATTTTGAGACTCGGCTCCGCCTCGCCGCAAACTTGTGCAAAAATATCCAAGAGGTGTTTTCGTTGTTCCAGTTTCAAGTGTTTCTGCAAGCCCCGAGCCACCATCTCCATTTCTGGCTGCAGAGACCCACCCACAACAAATGTCATTGGCATTGAGGCAAGTAGAAAGATGTGTGTTTCTCTGACAACTTATTCGCAAGCACGACCAACATGATAGTTATCAAAACAGCTTCCAAAAACAAAAAAGTCCTGGGTGCGTCAGCAGCATAGGAGAAGCAAGAAACAAGTTTGCGAGGATGAATGGCATCGCAAAACTTCTTTCAAAATCAATAAAATGAGCCTTTTTACTACTCCCTCCGTTCCTTTTTGTACGCTTTGCCAAATCTAGGTAGTAATTAATTGAGGAAGTGTGTGTGTGTGTGTGTGTGTGAGAGAGAGAGAGAGAGAGAGAGAGGAGCATTCAATGAAAGGCACATGGAAAGATGAGATAATTTAAAAGAAATCGCATAATTTTCTTAGTTTGTGTATAGTAGTAGTTAACTATATCTTATAAAAAGAAATGGAGGGAGTCGCATAGAGGAAATCATTTGATGCAGGACAACAGGAAAAATCGTAAATAAAAATGCAATATATCATAACAATTGTGAGTAAACTGATAATATGCTGTAAAAAAATACTCATTCCCAAAACTTATACTTCTGGTCTTGAATACAAGTCACAGTAAATTACCTCTAAAATATTAAGAAAAGTTGTTGAAAGTAGTTTAACTCCTTAAATTTGTTCCAAATAGATATTATTTTTCAGAATTGCCCTTAATAATTAGTTTATCTTCTAACATAAATTTAATTATCTTCAATCTCATTGGCCAAAAAATTATCTTCAGTCTACCTCATATTGATTAATGAGTGGTATGTACCAAAAAAGAGAAAATACAACAAAAGTTTTGGAATGGAGGGAGTACAATTAATATATATATCCTAATCCTACAGCTAGCATCATATCACTATGCTCAAACTCATATCTAATTATGTATAATTAAATTAAAATCACCCAAATTAAAGTAGCAAACCATAATTCTGAAATCAAGAGGCACACAAATGACTAAATAGGATGTATGCAAAACATAAATGCCTTTTTAAAAATAAATTGTGGGGGAAAACCCAAAAGACTAACCATTCTAAAAACAGAACACTTTGCCACAAAGCCAGAAAAAAAGTGTTAAAGACACTTACTGACGAATCCTCAGGAGGAAATATACGCAGAAGAAGGCATATCTTTGACAGTTCCATCTTGGTTTCATCATGTTTACCTTGCATTTCCAGAGCCTGTAATTGAAAGGACACCAAGTATAAGCATGAATATAAAAAGAAATTAAGACGATCCATGCAAAATTTCTAAGTAGAAAGATTCAGTTCATCCATAGATGAAGATAAATATTATTAGAGTCAATGAAAGACCTTTTTTTTCAACCAACAAAAAGAAATCACTAACATTCACATTAACAGTACTTCAACAAATGAAGAAATTAATAAAGTGAAATGATATATAGTTACCTTTGTGTTAACTATAAAGGAAGTCAGTGACCAGGAAAAAAATCACAGATTTTTAGACGTAAATTTTCCTCGTCAAAAGGTTTTGTAATTTTCAAAATATTGAAAACATGAGATGTTAGGGCAAACTCCAAACGGTTAGCATATTTACACAAAGTTAATACAGAAAACCAATAATTCAACTGCTTTTGCCAATAATTAATTTAGGAAATGAGTTTTGTTCAAGATTCAAATAGAAACAACAGTATTACATCATAAGAATTATGGCAGTAAAGTACCCAGGCCTGTAGAAGACAAGAGCGAGTACGTGCAGCAACAGCTGCAGACACAATTATTGCAGCACGACTATTTTCAAGCCCAATGTTTTCAGCAAACCCAGCAAGAAATTCTCGAGAATCATCACCATTAATCTCAATTGAGGTAGAGTAACTTGGTGCCCTGAAAAGATGAAGTAACCAGTAATTACATAATTTACAGAACTGGGAGTCCAGGACTAATCAGCATAGATAAAAGGAGATGACTAACAGCAAAAGGAAAGAGGATGTCATAAATGCAGGAACAATAGTATAACAGCATACCTGCCACAAACATTCAAAACAAATTCAACAGATGCTCGATACAAGGAATCCCGTATATTTGGAGGGTCAATAGATACTTGCACTCCAGAAGTTCTGCAAATTTGACGTAACTGCTCATGTGTAGAGGCAAAGAAGATTTCAATGGGTCATAAAATGGTTGGATAATGCACAAAAATATTTCAATCATACACAGCTCAAAATATTAACGGTGGAGATGGTAAAAACCTGAGTATCAATCCAAAAGTATTAATAATAATTAATAAATCGAATGAATTTTGCATAAAAAAAAGAACTAAGAAGAAATTTAAGTTAAATTTGTTCTTTTTATAAAGTATATTTATGATTACAATATATAGAACTAGTAAACCATGAGTAGAGAATGTGTTGCTCACAGTTCATATTTGCGTGAACATATTATACACATTAATGCTTAGAATGCTCCGCATGCACATTCAAGAATGAAAAATCATAGCTATTTACACAAAAAGGATATCATTTTTGGCACAAGGCAGTACTATAAACATATTAACTCAGATTAAAGCATAACATATATATAGACAACTTAATTCCTAACCTAGAAAAAAATTACTAAGCACAGCTACATACATCATTTGAAAACCAAGTAAATCACCAAAAAACTGACTTGAAGTATATCTTCCTCCATGATGTCCTTTCCGCTCATTCTACTATCCTTGATTGCTGGAAATTAAGTGAATAAGTTGCTATTTTGGTTTAAAGGAAAGCAAAGCATGGAAATCAGGAATGCTTTTTACCTACAAAAAGGAAAAGTACGTATTTAAAATCGTATTTAACAAGAGATGGCAAAATATAAGTTAAATAGTAGACAGAATACTTGTCAGAGCTATTATTCCAATTGAGATAACAGAAGCCACTTCTGGGATTGATTTAACTATCTCTTTCGTTCTCACAGGAAAGAGCTCATTATTTACATCCTCTTCGAAAAAAATTTTAGCAAATGGCAAGCTCACTATAATTTGGCCATGTTCAAAGTTCTTTAAAATAATCCGATTCATAGTACAAGGACCCAACAAATTGTTCATGGATATAGGGCAAAAGGGGTGTGTGTGTGTGTGTGTTGTAACAGACAAAAAAATTGCTACCCCGGGGAGAGCAAATTGACCTTTTGGATCAACTAACACGGCTCAACCTAGTTTCCAGAAGCTTTGCTCGAAATAAAGCATAGCTTCAAAAAGCTCCCAAAGGAGATCGCATCAGATTTGATACTAGGAACGCTGAAACAGAGAAAATGATGCATACAAAAACAGAATTGCACCAAGCAAAGCAAAGCAGTACATTTATATCAATATGCTCCATAATGTATGACCACATCAGACTTAAAATAAAAAGACTGACAGAAACGAAGCACGGGATATACAAAACATAAGATCCAGAATGTAAATCAGAAGGAGCACTTGCGTTTTTATGACGCTCTAATTATATATATAGAACCAAGAATAATAATCAAGCTGTCAAATGAACGACTGCTAACACAGAACTTTCCAATTCAGGCAGACTTGTTAAAGTCCTCGACCATATTTAGATATTTATGAGATTGTTAGATATATTTGACATTGTTAGCATAAGATGATGTGGCAAGTTACCGATCCTACAAAGGGAGAAATGAACTTATCAGACCGAAACAATTTGAAATTCATTCCAATTCTTATGTACTGTTTCTTAGTTATTTATAAGAGTTTCAGGAAATTCCAAGAGAATGAACAAGACGAAAAACCACATAGGAGGAAAAAGAAATCTCAGAAAGAAAAGCCGTACCTCGGACTAATCTGTATGCAGCCCTTTTATCTTCCTGCTCGTAGTCTGTGGAAACGGCACGCGTTAATAGAGTAGGCCACCACTTAGGCAATTTTCCTTCAAACCGTGCTCTACTCTTAGTAACTCTCTTCGGAATGCCCGTCACAGACGTCTGAAGCGGTGACAATGGATTCGCTGAGACGCTCGAGTCAGAGTTGGCGTTATTGTTCCAGCCAACAATGACCTCTTTCCCCCCAAGACTGCGGTCCCTCCGCACCAAGGCAGCGTTTCCAGACGCATTTCGACCCCAAAGCCGAAACCGAGAAACCAACTTGACCAAAACCCTCAAGACAGAAATCGAGACGAAGCTCAAAACCGCAGAAGTGCCAATAAAACGCAGAGTTGAAGGGCGACAGGAAAGCACAACTCTACGGCTTTCATCAATGGTGATAAACGTTTGTAAATCCCTACAAGCATCTAAACCGGACGAAACGAAATCGCTGAAATTGGATTCCAAAGAAGGAAAAAGAGTGCGAAAAGAGGAGGAAGCTTGGGCAGTTAGGGAATCAATGTCGATGACAGTTTGAAGCTTGGGATCGGAAGAGGTTTTGGTGGAGATGGAACTGGGTAGGTTAGTGAGATTCTTGAGCCTTCTGCGAGAACGAGGGCGAGGACGAAAGCAACGAGAGACAATAGGAGATTGCAGACGACAAAGAGGAATGAAGGAAGGAATAGCATATTGGGAAGGAGAAGGAGAAGAAGGAGAAGATAGAGAGGAGGACATGTAGATTTGCTTGCTGTGTGAGGCAACCGTAACAGAAAGTGCTTCTTCTCGTTTATCACTAGTTTCAACTTCACACCATTGGATTGCGCATCAAGCACATTCACCGGTGCCGCCCCTCCGCGCGGAAAAGACAAGCCGAATACTTTCGTTCAATCTTCAAACTTACCCCGAAAAAAAAAGGGAGAATTACAATAAGGTCCCAAGGAAGTAAAAAAATGAAGAAGTGATCCCTATAGATTGCAAAATAAAAAAATAGTCCCATTAACAACTCTAGGAGCCTGTATTGACAATTCGTTAACAACTCCATGAGCCTGTATTAACAACTCAATGGGACCATTTTTTCATTTTGCAATCTATTGGGACCATTTTTTATTTCTCTTCTTTCTTGGGACCTTAGTGTAATTCTTCCAAAAAAATGGTAGTACGTGTATGTAACGGCTCAGATTAATTGAAATCTCCATGCAACTGCACAAAACTCAATCTAATTAATAATTGGACCTTTATTAGCAAACAATAATTTTTTTGGAAATCATGAGATGATTTTTACCTGATGGCGATTTTTTAGTTTTATTATTAATCTTGAATGAATTTGATTATAAAATTCTAAATTATGGTTATTAAATTAAAATTAAATGAAATTAGGCCAGTTATTACACTAGACGAGACAATGATTTAAGGATAAATTATCGAAGGTGGTTGGATTGTGTTCAAATCGATGGTGATTAATTTAATATATTTTTTATTTTAAATGTTAAATAAAATATTGGAGGTAATATTTTATAAAATTAAATTGTCATATGAGATTAAATGAGTATTTATCATCATCATCATCATTTATGAGTATATAAAAATCGGAAGGCAAAAAAGTGAGAGATCGCCTTCTCTTCTTCCTTTTTTTTTGTGGCCCGAAGAGATTGCCTTCTCTTCAATTTTATGTGATGTAATATTTATACGCAGTATGATGTATAAAACTTATATTTTTATAATAAATATACATATTCCTTGCTGATTTTCCCACTTAATTTTCATTTTCAACTCTTATAAAATATAGATATACCAAAAATATAATTTAGGAGCATCATTTAAATTTTGAAAATTTTAAATATATTCGGACTAGTTCATGATTCACTAGTTTGCCAGTCTAAAAGGGTGTTTGGATTAGTTTTTGGAGAATAATTTCCAGAGAAAAAGTGTTAAAAGTAATTTTAGAGAATAGATTTTGAGCAAACTAGATTATGGGAACAAAAGTGATTTTGATAAAATGAGAGTGTTTAGATATTGTGATCAGAATAGTTTTTTTTATGATCAAATTGCTAAAAAAGACATTAACTTTTGTGATAATTACATATAAAAGATAAGATTATATGTTATGTATTATTTAAGGGTTAATGTGCAAATTTAACAACCAAATTTTTCCTAAGAGGCGTCTAGTACAAAAAAAATTTGGAAGGTGCAAAAATAACAATGGACAATTAAAAATGATGCAAATTTAATAAAACAGTTAATTTTGACCTAACGGTGTTAAATTATAAAAGAAGAAAACCCCTAACGGCATTAGATCAAATTTAACGGTTTTGTTAAATTTGCACATTTTTTAATTGTTCATTGTTATTTTTGCCCCTTCCAAAACTTATTTGTATCAGACACCCTTTAAGAAAAACTTGATTGTTAAATTTGCATTTTAACCCATTATTTAACTTTAAATTTCATAATAAATACCAAAAATGAAATAAATTTGTCTATATGTAATATTAATTAACTTAACTAATTTTTCTAATATAATCAAATTAGATAAATATATCTTATATTAAAGATACAAGAGAGCATTAAAATTTCAAAATTCTAAAAGGAAAAAAAACAGATGAGAGAGAATTTCAAAATTCTAAAAAAAAAAGGATAGATGAGAGAGAGGGGTGGAACCCACAACCTGAAAAAAAGAAAAAAAAAAATTTCAAAACCTTGATTTTGGTTTTAAAAAAAAAAAAACTTTTGACATTGTGTTGAGTGTTTGGATATTTCTTCTCAAAACATGGTTTTGGCCCATAAACACTTTTTTTCCTTCAATCCAAACACACTGTAATTCGGTTTCATAAACTTCATTCCCATTCCCAAGCAAGATTGAAGACCTATAGGTGCTTGGTTGGTTTTTGTTCTAGTCCTTTTTTTTTTTTTGGGCTAGGAATCAAATGAAGCGCACACGTTAATATTATCACACACTCCACGGGATCGATCTTGTGACCTGACTCATTGGCATGTTCTAGTCATGTTAAAGATTCGGCCATTCAAGATAGATGTTGACTAGTAGTGTTGCCAATGGTGCATCAGGGTGTACGGGGTACTTGCGGGACGACATGATTGGTTAGGTATCCATATCGTCTGGTGGCGTAGTTTATTCCAAGTTTTAGTCTTGACCTCTTTGTATTTAAAAAAAAAGGATAGATGTCGAGAGGACTTGCTTTGCTAGAGTATTATAATACTATTTCTTATAGGATCAAATGAGGAATACACACATTATATTAACGCACATAATTACACACACTTGCATCAACGTAGAGTTGATCCAGTAGTATAAGACTCTACTAAATTCTTTTAAGTCATGAATTCGCATCCTAGAGAAGAAATTTGTATTGAGAGGAGCAACTATAAACCCCTGAAGCGGATAATAATATCCAAAAAAAAAAAATTTACACACACACTTAGGTTCGAACTCCTCTCCCTTTGCAGGAAAGTAAGATGCTAGGTGAGCTAAGGCTTATTAACATCATAATACGGTATTGTGTGAAACAAGTTCTCGCCTGTCGCTCCATAATACTTCAATGCTACAAGAGATTCACTCTATACGTACATATGTGCGATAAATTACATATTTTGAAGAGTAGACTTGTATCGAAGAGTAAACACAATTTTAATGACAAGAAAGTGCTCCTTTCAGAAATCAGATTGTATACTTGCTTATATTCTTAGCTTGTGTTGGCCTAGAACACACACACATGAAAAGCCCAACCGTAAACTGAAGAACAAAAGGGAAGATCAGCGGGGAATAACAAATAAAAGTCAAACAATCAGTGTCAAATGCCATCCACCTCACAACCCAAACCCCATTGTTTGCTCTGTGGCTCATGAAAACTCAGCACTCCCAAGTGTAATTCCAGAAACGCAAAATTTAAACCAATGAAATGAAAAGGAACAATCAAATCCTACACATCCAATCCCATCTTAGAAAAATTTTAAATCATGTTTCTGTCTATATACGAATGTATCATGGAGTATTTGATGAAATCCGGAGACAGTAGAACCAAACTGAGCAGACAATACAGATTCCCAGAAGTTTGAAGCAGACTGGGTTTCATTTGTTTTCAAGTTTCCGGTGCTTGAGCAGCAGGAGCCTTCAGGAGTGGTTGCAGCGCCTTGACCACGATGCTCATATTCGGCCTAAACTCGGCTTCATACTGCACACAAAGTGCTGCAACAGCTGCGAGCTGCACAGTCATAATGGTAACCATAGTCAGCCTCAAGCTTTTCCATTGGACCAAGCACCATTTGTAAAGAGTACAAAACTAGAAATACAGTTTTCTAAGTATTAGCTATGGCGGTTTTCAATAACATCATGACAAATGGATGATATTTGCAATTACAACTCAACAAGACATGATTGGAAGTGAAAAATTTCAAGAAAGTTCCACCCATATGCTTTTAATCAAGAACCCAAATACCCAAATAGAAGTTTTAAACAACTATTGTCCCAGAGAAAGAAGAAAAAGAGGGAGGCAGGGAAGTTAGATACCTTTGCAACTCCTTTAGGAGGATATTCTCCCTTCAGTTTTGGATCCACGCATTGTTTGACTTTATCTTCACTCAATCTTGGAGTAGCCTACCCAAATTTGAAGATGTAGGAACTGTAAATATAATGCAGAAGAGAAAGATATGGGATAGGTTTAAGCAGGTGAACTAACCCATGTGACCAGACTTTGCTGTCCTCGAGGCATGGTATGGTCAACAGGTTTTCTCCCTGTAAGAAGCTCAAGAAGAACAACACCAAAACTGTAGACATCACTTTTTTGAGTCAACTGACCAGTCATGGCATACCTGTGAAGGGTAAAAAAAAAAAACAAGCTTATAACCAATAAAACTCTAAAATCACAAAAACAGAGACCTGACGAGCTGACATGGTAAAAAGGGGGGAAAGGAACGAAACGCAGCATGGTTGTATAAAAATTCATAGATCATATTATCATAACAACTGGATCATAGGTGTCACACATACTCTGAAATTGTAACAATCTTTAAAAGCATAAAGTTAAATAAATCTACGATATAATAAATGAAGTTTGTTTTTTTCCAAAAAAAAAAAACCACAATCATAACTGAAGGAAAGAAAGTGAGGGGAAACTTTTAAGCAAAAACCCATGCATCAAACCCTCTTTGTGTGTGTGTGTGTGTTGTGGGGGGCAACATGGTTAAAACTAGTAGGAGATGTCCATGTCTTAAAACGCATCTAACAAAATATCACCAAAACAGTTGAGAGTGCTTAAGAGGTTCGAAGTTTGCAATGGTGTGCAAAAAGATAAGCCAGATTAAAAAAGCATTAACATCATCTCACCAAAACCTAACATTAATGACGCAAATATATAAAATGGAAAACAAGGATGACTTGGAAATTTACTCTGGAGCATGATAACCAAAAGTTCCCAACACTCGAGTGGAATGAAGGCGCGCAGCCATGTCAGGGGCCTGATTTGAAAGATTAAAATCAGCTATCTTTGCTTTGTAATCATCAAAAATTAGCACATTGCTTGATCGGATATCTCTGTGTATGATAGGCGGCTGAACTTTCTCATGTAGGTATTCCAACCCCCTTGCTGCATCAACTGCAATTCGAACTCGTTGCATCCAGTCAAGGGTTGGCCCTGGTTGTGCCCCTTGAACTCCCTTCCTACCTATAGAGCAAGAAAGGATAAAGTTTTTTCAAGGAACTTCTTAGAAGAAAAGGTCAATACATGAAATGGCGTTACATACCATGCAATATGTCATGGAGAGAGCCCATAGTTGCAAACTCATATGCAAGAATACGAAGATTTCCTTCAACACAATAACCTTGCAGCTCAACAAAATTGTCATGCTTCATTCTTGACACAGTCGAAACCTAAAGCAAGGAACGTCAAATTAGAAATTAACATCAAGAAAATAAACAATAATTTACGAAATTTTTAAAAGTCAAGACATGCCTGGGTCAAAAACTCAACATTGGATTCAGGTTCTGATGAAACATCGAGCTTCTTCACAGCCACAGCCTTTCCATTGTTTAAAGTTGCATAATATACTCTCCCATAAGATCCTTCACCAATCAATGCCTTTGATCCAAAGTTGTCAGTCATTTCTTTTAGTTCATCTAAAGCTAATGCTGGCACTTCAATAGGTGGTGGAGCCTTTTGTGTTTCAGGTTTAACAGGAGCTGAAGTCTTTGAGCCTTTTGGGTTAAATAGAAAATGCATAAAATGTGGCATATGAGAAAACATTTGTAGGGGCATAAAGCAGCAAACTGAAATCAACCAATGATTGAAAACAAATTATATTATACACACATTCCAGTATCATTCTGAGCCATACATAACACAAAATTCAATAGATTCCTGTTGACACATATTCATACAAACTTTTAAACGGAAAGAAACCGTGCAATTTAAAGACAGCAGAAATGTTGAGTTCAAGGACCAATGAATAAAGTCTGTTCAATGACATAAACAAGCAGAACTCTCCTTTTTTTCAGTTTAACAAGCAAACTCTCTGTTTTCAGTTTTCCAGTCAAGTTCACAGCAACTACAGATTGAGGCTTATATAGACCTACCATCTCCATAATTCCTTGGGCTTTTAACGCGCTCATTTTCATAAGGGTAAGGCTCTTCCACGTGACAAGAACAGCAAAGCCACCGACGCATCCCTGTCTTCTTCCTCAAATGTATATCGTCTTTGGAATTTGTATTCTCCAGGCGAACAAAGTAATTAGGAGGAGGAGCATGTGCCTGCACAATGCCACAGAAAGCATTAATAACCTGAACATATATGAACAGAAGTTCAATTTAGAAACACTTGAAAACTGAACAAATCTATAACATTTTGATCTACTGCTGCCATATATTGAAATGTTATGAGTTTTTTTGTTGTTATTTAGCAATTTACTTAATAGAAGTGACAATCACTGATGAATGATGTCTAAGAAATACTGGCTTTAGAAATTTAAATAGATAGTGATCAATAAGAAGTTGACAACAAACTATCTATCTGACGCAAGGGTTAAAAGTTTCAATTGAAGTGACAATAATAGCAATAGATGACCAGATACTGTATGCATGACATTTTGGGTTTCTAATGCAGGCACATCTTCTGAATCCCCCGTCATATTTTACGCCAACATGAAGTAAAAATTTACCACACATAAATTAAAAAAATAAAATTCTCTCAATGCCATCCCGTGCATGTCACATGAATGATGAAATTGTAGAATAAGAAATATGAAATATTGCAAGGGAGCTCTGGTGCCTCTAAGGGATCATATAAGAATAAGTTAATAGAATAGAAGTCATTGTTCAATGGGTCCAGAAAATGATTGTCTTCTGTTGTGAACAGAGCCAAGTCAAAATCCTAGATTGAGAAGATCCGTTCAATATATAAAGAATTTCAGATTGAGATGCAGCACATAAGAATTGGCTGAGGGGAATACTTAGCAGTTCAGAAAAGCTTGAAAAATAAAGAGACAGGTTGGAAAAGAAAAAATCATCGGGTAAGCCTTTGAACAATTCAACAGATATTTGCACCTGAAAGAACCAAAAAAATGGAGATAATATCGTGTACATATCTCACCATCGGATTACGACGACGGAAGTCTCTTTCGTCCATGAAAAAGGGACACAGAAACTTTAAAATGCAATTATCAGTGGAAAGCACAACCCAGAAATGAAATCAGCAATCTGATTCCATTTTGATAAACACACGGCAGCCAAGGACCGAAAAGATAAAGAAGATCAAAACCCAGAGACAAACAACAATTTAACGACCAAGTGGGCAAATATGAGCTAACAATTTGGCCAAATATAGAAAAATCTAGTATAGACCCGAAAATAAAAATGGGTAAACAAAATTAGTGGGAAATGGAATGAACCGAATAGATAGAAATAAGGATATGACAGATTGGCGAACCAAAATTAGACCCAGATCAGAAACTTGAAATTACAGTTGTTAAGGCGAGAGAAAAGAAGAGATACCTTTCCGTTTCACGCTTCTCTTTTATGCGATTGACGCTTGAGTATGCGTTGGTGGGGAAAGCGGAATCCACAATGAAATAACGGGACAGATGGATCTATGAGTTTGATTTGGTTTTTAGCTTTTGAGGTGCGGACGAAGGACACAGAAGCAACGCGGTGTAAAGGTTCTTAATAGATAGCCACTCTCTCTCCTCTCTGGTTGCGTTCCAAGAAAGGGAGAGGAAGAGAAGGGCAGAAGGCAGATAGCCTATGACAGATGTCCAGTCCGAAAGAAGAACGGGCTGTAAAATATAGTCCTGTACCTGATTTTATCCGGAAAAGTTTTGATAGTTTTAGACTAGGTAATTATGGGTTGGGTAGAGCAGGTTTCATTATCCAAATTCAAATATAACCATTCCATAATTTTAGAATAAAAATAAACATAATAGGTATTATTGATTTTTTTTTTTTTTGCCAAACCGGTGCGGTTATACGTTAATAAAAGCGACAAAGCCTAATTACACCATAATCTCAACACCAAACAAAGCAAACAAAGAGCTAAAAGTGATAAGGTAGTGAGTTAAAAAAACGAAGATATTATCTTAAGCAAATAAATCTACAACTTAACTCATGAAATTCAAAATATTATCAAAGGCTTTAACACAATATTCATATTTTGATAATAATTAAATAACATTTATGATCCACTAAAAATAAAATAAAAAAATTTGTACTTATATATTGAATAATATATATTTTAAATAAAATTATATATATATATATATATATATTTTTTTTAGCAAGGCCAAAGGGATAAGGCATCATCCCTTACCTAATGCCCGACCCTGAGAATAACCCTGCCTTAAAATACCCAAACCTTTTTTTGAGCCGTTTTTTTTTTTGGGATTAGTCTGGACATTTTTTAGCCATGCACTGGGGCGAGCATGCGGGGTAACTGGGCGTTATAGTGTGTGTTTAGTTTAGCTTATTTTTAGACAATAAGTCCTTATTACGCAAGCTGAGATAAAATTCTTCTTATATACTTACCTCGTATACCGTGAATCACGATTTATAAGCACTTATTGCCCAAAAATAAACTATTCCAAACGAATAAATACTCGACTCTAGAAGATGCTGTAGCCGAGAAGCGAAGCTCAACTTTACCTTTTGCTTTAGAATAGTTAACTAGGAAAAAATTACGCGCAAAGAACCGAACTCAACCATATTAAACGGAACTTAGCAATATTTTTATTTTGAATGAAGAATTTTATCGAATTAAATTATTGTTTTTAAAAAATTAGAAGATTCATACCAAATTTTAAGTTCCTTATTATCTTTTTTCCCCTTAAACTTCATTATTGAAAAATTACAACTCACGCTTTTCTTTAAATTGTAAGAATATCTAAACTATCGCTGTCAAGTTTTTAAAATTTTAATATAAACATATTTTACTTCCTTTCTCTTAGATAGGATGTGACGCGGCAGATATTAAGGGTTTATATTTTTTGATGTAAGTAAGGAAGTAAAATGATAATAAATCTGAAAATTTCTGAAAGTCGAGAAATGTTCGTAATATATGGTGAGAGTTGAGAAATAAAGCAGTGAAAAACTTAAAATTAACAGCAAATTTATGTATTTCTCCCAAAAAAATGTATGACTTGTTCTACGAGATCGAGCTAGGACTTGTTCTCGTATAAAAAAATACTTAAAAATATAATTACCCTTCGAAGAATAAATAATTTGTTTTCAATCATTGGTTGATGAAAAAACTATGGGCTTAGCAAGGAATATAATTAGTCAAATAATTTATCATTTGTCAGTGTGTGGTGTCTATAGTTATACACATACAAAGAAAACTATTATCAGTGAGGTTAATTTGTTATTGTCTGGTTGCAGATTGGTTTTACGGCTTTGTTTGCTTGCTGAGGCCATGTGCCCCACTTTAGAAATATTCGAAGTTTGGTGATTTGGTTAAATATATGTCTCTCAACTCAATAATCAAAAGAATAAAGAATTTGCGGGTACAAGTAAGGTAAAGATTCCTGGGCATGAATATACTTCATAATTAACAAAACAAAAGGGCATCATATTATTATTATTAACAAAATAAAGAATTTGAGACGATCTCAAATAACGGTAAAATTGATTAGGTACTAGTGGACGGCAATAAAACCGGACAGACCTCCACAAAATTTTTTTTTGGAAAATTACATTCAGATCTTAGATAAGATAAAAAATGAAAAAAAATGATCTCTTTTTAAAATTACTAATAAATCCCATTGACAATTCCAAAAACCCATCATTGATAAATTTAGGAGCGTTATTAACAGGTTCATGAGACTTGTTAGTCATTTTAAAATCTAAAGGGGCTATTTTTTTATTTTTTCCCTTACCTATGACTTGAATGTAATTTTCTCATTTTTTTTTTGGGGAACACATCATAGTAAGAATCGCAAGGGAGGATTTTTTACTTCTGAATGCGATGAGGCATGGAACCGAATTTTGAAGGTATGACACGTACATGATTTATGTCAAGGTCAACGTCCTATAATTATATAAAAACACGTCAGGTACAAACCGTGTGTTGACCTCATGTCTTTGAGTTCTAGCCAAGTGGCAGTTTGCTTTTCTTTTTTTCTTTTGAACAGTCTATTGGAGAATTCAACAAGATGGTAAAATTAATAGGAGGTTAATAATAGAATTCATGTTGGATAGTATCAATAGACAAAATCGGCTAAAGTTATTTATGATCAGAAAGCATGTAATAAGATAAAAGAGAAATTTTACCGTATTGCTATAAGATTAGCAATGTTATATGATAGTGAGTATTGGACTTTAAAGGGACAACATGAACATAAAATAGCAATAGCTGAAATGAGAATATTGATATGGATGTGTGATCATACAAGAAAAAATAAGATTCATAATGATCATATACGCAAACAAGTTGGAATTACTTCTATTAAAGAGAAAATTATAGAAAATTGCTTGAAGTGGTTTGGACATTCAAAGATTGTCATTAAGTGCGCCGGTAAAAAAAGTTGATCAAGCATAATAGAGTTCTATAAAAAGAGGTCGAGTTAGACTAAAGTGAACACTCAATAAGATTATATAACGAAATCTTGTACTCATTAATCTATCTAAATATCTTACTTTCGATAGAACACAATGGCGTCATACGATCTATGTAGCTAACCCTATCTAGTAGAATAAGACTTTATTGTGGTAGTCAAGTAGTCTATCGGACTGTTTGGGCAAAAAAAAAGTGTAGTGTGCACTACCACAACATCTAATTTCTGCGAGATTTGCTTGCTCTTTCCATACCCCCAATTTCTCAACTAGCACAGATTTGCACGTGTTGATCAAGTTTGGAGCTCTCACTCTAACCCAAGCAGCTAAGAGGAAGCCGAATATGAAACATTGAATCAAATTATTTTCCTAAATTTTCATAAACACTTCAAAATGTGTTGCAAATATCTTTCCAAATACTCGAAAATTAAATTATATGCAAGCAAAAATATCGTCTAACCAAAGGCAACTAACAACCCCCAAGGATAGATCACAACATTTAAGCGAACAAGGCTGAACTAAGTTCCAGCAAAACCAAGTTCTCTAGAATACAACACCAATATATATTGAGCAAGCACCTGGTCCTCTTTCCACAGCTTACAGGAAAATCACTAAGCGCTGTGATCCAAGCAGCAACAGGAAATAAAGTTATTAGATACATTTCTTAGGCGTCTGGGATTAATATTACAAGTGATGAATAATTTTACGTCTCATCATATCAAACCAAGAAGGCCTTTTGAAAAAGTTCTTTTCATGTATTCTACCTTACTCCCTCCGACCTTTAATATAAAATACATTTAGGAGTTGACCTTGGTCTTAAATATAAAACATAATTTTCATATTTATCAATCTTTTCCTAATTTATTCTTTTTAAATACTCCCTCAACAATAATCAAGGAGGAAATTAAAGATGAGTAGGGTGTTTTAGAAAAAAAAAAAAAAGAGTCATATTAATTAACCTAACTAACTTCCTTAATTTGATCAAATTAGGTAAATATATCTTATATTAAGAACCGGAGGAGTATTGAATAACCTGATTGCAAACATTGGAAAAGGTTCCACTTCTTACCATAACTCCTTCATACAGCAACTTTGGTTTTTTCAGCTGGCATAGACTTTTGGCTGAAATCCAACATCTTGTTCAGTGCAGAAACATAAGCCTTGACACTTGAAACAACAACATCCATGCTAGCCCCCGTCCCACTGACCAAAAAGTAGAACAAGCATGTGTCAATTTTTGGAAAGAACAAAGTACACCGAAGCAACACTATAAATTCAACATACCTAAATGTTCTGTAAACTGTTTCTCCAGTTAAAGCATGAGTGGATGGATGCCCTACTTTCCCCCGAATTACAACACGGGTTGCGGCAATTGCATCTATGCCTTCTGTAACTGCAGTCAGCGAGTACTCCAAAAGTGTTGCTGGTTCCTGCATATGAATGAAAGTAAGTAAAAGATTCCTCCATCACATCAATAGTTAAACAATTTCTGCATAATCCCAGTAAATATAAAAACAGGAAAAATTGGAAATTGAAGTTTGCAATACATATAATAATTTTAATTTGCCAGAAATATTCTGGAAGCAAAACATCATTCATAATGTTGACTCACAAAAACCACCTACATTCTTTTCGTCCTTCGGACTTTTCATTTACATTAAGCCTATGCTTGGCATAGCTTATTTTTTACTTATAAGTGTTTTTCACATAAGTCGAGATAAAACTCCTCTCACATACTTATCTCGTATACTGTAAATCACAATTTAAAAGCACTTATAAGCTAAAATTAAGCTATCCCAAACAAGCACTAAGTTTTTTTGGGGGGGGGGGGGGGGGGGGGATAAAAAGGCCATAGCAACTTTGACAGTCTTCCCCGTAAATGAGACTTGCACATGGAGAACTCCGATAAGTTTTCAAGATTAATTGCTCCTCCAATACTATTCAGAAGTCATTCCAAACATTTTTCATCGAAAAAAAAGGAAACCTTAGAAAAGTTCCCTACTTTGTCCATATTAAATACTATCCTTAGAAAAGTTTCATTCTTTTCTAAGTCAACATTAAATAGGGGTAAAAGGGGGAAATTGTAATAAATAATGAAAGTGATCCCTGGTATTATAAAACCGATTACAAAACCCCTCTTCCAAGTGCCTTATATACAGTACAGGAGGGAGTAAATCATAGGATAAGACAGTATAAAACTTCAAACCTTTATAATGAGATCGACAGCCTTGTAAGCTGAATCCACTGGTCCAGTACCAACAGAACAAGCAACATGAGCGTTACCATCAGCATCAATAAGTTTGACAGTTGCAGTCGACAGACCAAGAGTCCCACATGTCACCTGCACTGGATAGACAAATGATCAATTTGGTTTTTTCAGGCAATGCCTAGCTATAACATTAAACATCAAATTTCAGAGCAAATCACCATTTACCTGCAAAACTTCAAACTTCCAGATATTTTGTTCTGCCTGAAAAACTTCATCTGATACCAATGCTCGTAGGTCAGCATCAGTGATTATCTGAAGACAATAAACATCACATCCGAGTTAGGCCCTAATAAACTCATTTCAACAACAAACCCAAGAAGGGGAAAAAAAGCATAGACTGCTTAAGAAAAGTTAAGAGGCTGCTGACTGCTCAGGCACCAGAAATTCACTTTTAGTGTTTACAAGTTTACATGGCATGTACTAGAAATATTACTAAGACCTTAATTGTAATAATCAGCAAAAATGGACAAAAGAAATCATGTCACGTGGAATGCATCTCTTAAGAGCAAACACTTAATGATATATGACAGATGATTCCTGATAAATTTCTTCAGTACCAGTACAAGAGGCTACACTGACTAACATCAACTGACTTCATGATAATTGTAACAGGCTACCTCGTCCTACAAATATCTTTCCTCAGGTTTAGATGAAAATGCAAATATAGGAGGACAAAAGAGGGTCAAGTGGCTTTATGCAGTTGATTTAAAATGAAATTTAAGATTTGCATTTTCTCTAAAAATTTTGTTACGTTTCAAGTTCATGTGCCAATTTTATCAGGCCATAATTTGGAGGGATGAAATGTCATTTTCCCAACCCAAAAAAATTACCAGCATGCATCCCCAAGATCTAGAATTTTAAATCCCATCCATTAACCTTGATTTTCGAGACAACGGAGAGGCCATTACTGTCAATAATCATTATTAATTGTTTAACATACAACATCAAATAGCAAAAAACCTAGCCACTAGTTTGACCTGATGGCTTTAGAATCACTAACCCTGGAAAGGCAAAGTTAGGAAAATTGATGGCTTATCATATATACCTTTTTTTGCTCAGCCACTGCTTTGAAACGCCAAAACATATTATCAAGTTGGTCGTCTTTGAGTTCATAACCAAGCTGAAACAAAATAGAACAAATCATAACAGCACGAGGGACATAGAATTAATCTTTAAATAGCAAACATTTTTATACCTCCTCAAGTTTTCTTTTCAAAGCATGACGCCCACTGCAGCAAAAGAAGCAGTCACGTTTGTTAAGGAGAGAAGACACGAGCTGACATATCGATAGCATAAGGCCTCAGAGGATACAAGAACATAAAGACATGATTCTACCATTAAGAATATTACAAAACAACAGAAGAAAAACAAATCTTGACTCAATATTTGATACATACAGCACAAAACATCTATAACCTCAATGTGAAATAAGTGTTAGATGTCATAGATTGCCAACTAGTTAGTCGTGGATATCTAACAATAGCATACCTAAGCTTCCCCAAAACGATACCAGCTTCATCGGATCTTTCGAGCCCAATATCCTCTGGAGCCATTATTTCATACGTACCTTTGTGCTTTAGCATTCCATCCTACAAAACAAATATATTATTTTAAGGTTCACTCAGGGATAAGCCTGCTTAAAAATTAGAATGCACACAGAGAAAAGTCTGCTGTGACTCTGACCAAGGTCTTACAGAAGCTGTTAGGATGAACTAGTAAAGCTTTTCTCCTCATTTTCTTCAAATGAATTCTTTTTATGTTGTAAAACTAAACTCAAACATTAATTTCTGATATTAATATGTCCTATGGCTATGAGAAAAATGATCCACAGAGTACCTGGTCTGACTGAACTGAAAAAGTCACATGCATGGAACTTTCCTTTTCAATTTAAAAATAAACATTACTGGAGCTAAAGAAGAGAATAAATACAAACTAGGGAGAGGATAAGATAGCCTCCAAGTAAAACGGAAAACAACAGAGAGGAAATGCAGCAAAGATGAACATTCCATCTGCATATCAGGAAAAGAAGCGCCCTTGAAAGTCAAAACACACAACCTACCCAGTCACAAATGCAGTAACAGAGAGACGCCCAAAAGGTTTCTTAGAAATTAGCCATAGACAAACAATCTTTTCAATGTATAATGCTGCTCCGGCTAGGAAGACGACAATCTATCACTAGATCCAACAAACTGGACAAAACAGAGAAGTAGAAAACAAAACATACCTATGAAAATAACTATTTAGATCTGACAAATGTAAAGGGCATTGATTCCTAAAGCAAGAACAATATATGAGACGTCAGATCCAGACAAAATGGAGTACAATAGCCTGTGTTGTCATAATGCACACATGGCTGTCTACCTGTTGTGTCCCAGATAGGAATCTCATTTTTTCAAACTCTATGGACAAATTGGTTCTGAAGTTCGCAGATAACAAAAGTGAACCACGCTTAAAATTATGTATTTTTATCAGTAATATGGCCAATTGTGTTGCATGAGAAGCTGCAGCTGTTACTGGTGAAACCTTGTATTCAGTTGTAAAATAGTCTAGGTACAAAATATAAGCCCAAGAAAGCATACAATAATTGTGCCGGAGTCTTAACCACCTTATATAGGTATCTATGTATCACTCAATTTGACACTAACCTGATGAATGCCACTTTCATGAGCAAAAGCGTTAGCACCTACAATAGCCTTGTGTGGTTGCAATTGCAAACCAGAGTACTCTTCAACCTATTGAAAAAGATGGTGAAAATCAACATTAAAAGTCATTAATTGTAAGCAAACAAAAAAAAAAAGAAAAAAAAGGAAAATAATAGTTTGATACAAAACCATCTTGCTCGTCAAATAGATGTGATGTGTGTTAATTCCTGTATAAAGACCGCCATAGACATTATCTTTCCCGAATTTTAGAGCCATCACAACCTTAAAAGAAAAGGTAAGACAAGGTTGGTAAAATCATTGGAAAAATTAAATTGCTAAGAGAATATTAAAACAAGGACGGTGAACACAGAAAATTTTGCAATGGTAGCTGCAAGTAGTGGGTTGTACGACAGCATATTGAGTTATTAAATAGAAAAATTCACAAAAGCGAAGATTCCTTAAAAAAGGAAAATAATTTACAATAGAGAGACTATATCAAGAAAATCAACCAAGCTCTTCACAGATGTGGACTTCGCTGTTCTACTGATATTCAAAGATCTGAATCCTTTTAAACAAATCCAAAAAAAGGAGGTATTCAGCTTATAGAAAGCCAAAAGATGAAAAAGAAGCACATAAACAGGATATTCACTGGCTTTGAGAGGCTAAAGGCTATCCAACCCCTTTGCTTGCTTGAAACTCAAGTCCATAATATATAAATATTTTATTTTGTGCATCATGAACTTTTGTGCGTAACTACTAAGGATGCTACTTCTGAAGTTAATGATATCCTAAGAGACATTATCATTTCATTTAGGGGCTGTATATCTGATGTTGCCCTAGCAATATTAATATTACTCCTGGTGAAGACTGAAGAGTAATAAATCCTTCAGATAAATTACATAATGAAAACTTAAAGTAAACTTTGTTTTGCATTGCATCTGTGCTTCAGTAATAATAATTACATCTGTTTGGACCATTCAAGATTGAGATTCACCTCTTCTAATGATGCATTGCCAGCCCTCTCACCTATCCCATTAATTGTTACTTCCAGTTGCCTTGCACCAGAACGTGCACCCTGAAAGCAGTTAAGATTAGATTTAATAAATGAAATTTATTTTTTTGTCAGCATAAACCGTAGAGATCTGGGTATACCTCTAAGGTGTTGGCAGTAGAAAGTCCTAAATCATTTTGACAGTGGGTTGAAATGACAACACTTTCAATTCCTGGAGTATTGCCTTTTATGTAAGCAATCAAATTTCCAAACTCGCTAGGCATATTTATACCGACAGTGTCAGGTATGTTCAACGTCGTTGCGCCAGCCTTGACCACTTCTCCTAATATTTGATACAGAAACTCCCTGTCCGATCTGAGAAATAAGCCAGATAGATTCAGATGGGAGTCAATAACAAAAGCAGGAGTGGTCTTCAGCACACGTCATTAGCTAACCAAACTGAGTATATCTCATAAAATAAAATTAGACGGAACGAATTGTAATAAGATCACTCCTTTGTCATTAATGAATTCAGAACCCATTGCATGCATTGCTTTTCTATATTTCCAGATGAACTTTTCATACTTATTCTCATAGACAAAATCAGCCAGATTAAAAAAAAAGGAGGGGGAGAAGCAAGGACTGGAGATACCTCCCAGCATCTTCGGGACTGAACTCCACGTCGTTGCAGCCTAAACTCCGAGCAAACTGAACCATATTTCGGGCAATCTCAATCACCTGCTCCTTAGTCTTTTTCAGTTTATACTCCATGTGAATAGCGCTGGTAGCTATAAAGGTATGGATTCTTGGCCTTTTAGCATACTTCACAGCCTCCCACGCAGTTCTAATATCCTTCTCGTTACACCTGGATAACCCGCAAATGACAGGCACGTATCCTTCGTCATCAACAGCATTTCCAACCTCTTTGGCTATCATTTTGACAGCCTCGAAATCATCCTTGGATGCAGCAGGGAAACCCGCCTCAATAATATCCACACCAAGCTTGGCGAGCTGGCGCGCTATGTCGATTTTCTCCTTAGAGGTCATGGAAGCTCCGGGGGACTGCTCGCCGTCGCGGAGTGTGGTGTCGAAGATCCGGACATAGTTGGGGTCGGGGATATGATTGGGAATGTATTCAGGGCGACGGCGAGAGGAAGTGCTGTTCTGAGATTGAGAACAAGCTATGACAGAGGATTTAGGAAAATATAGCTTTGAATTGCTTATAATGGCGGATGATGAGAGGGACGAATGAGAAGGGAATGTGGGGTTTGAGATTTGAGGGAAGTGAATGAGAGTGTGGGAAGAGTGATTGTTGGAGTTGACGGAGGATATGGGGGTAGCTCTGGGCGACGACAGAGCATGGCTGCGGAAAACAGTTGCCATTGACGAACAGACAAGGGAGAGAGATCAATACCCTAAAAAACCTGTGGTGGGGGAGAAGAAGAAGAAGGGGCAATTTCTTCGAGAGTGTTCCACTGTTTCAGTTGGGAATGTTATCTTTCAGTGGAACATTCGGAGACGACTACAGGTACGTTTGGAATAGTTTATACTCGGGACTAAGTATAACATAAAATTGATTTTTACCAGAAATTGAGGAAATTAATTAAATTAATTTAGAGTGTTTATATTTTTAGTATCCTTAAATTATGTATTAATTTATAAGTTAAATTAATTAGTTTAGAGAAAAAAATAAAAATATTAATAATTTAAAATAATTTAATTGGTTTCTTTAATTTCTCTAAAAAAAAGTCAACTTTATCTTATAATTAGGATTAGAGGGAGTAGTTTGTTTGGGATCACTTATTTTTTGGTTATAAAGGTTTATTACGTAAATCGAGATAAAACTCCCCTTACATACTTATCTCATGTATACCGTGAATCATAATTTATAGACACTTATAAGTCAAAAATAAATTATTCCAAACGAATACTTAGTTTTGAGAAATAAGCATTTACTATGTAAATCGAGGTAAAATTCCTCTTACATACTTACCTCATATATCGAAAATCATGAATTATAAACACTTACAAATCAAAAATAAATTACCCAAATGAGCACTACGTGGGGTGAGGACTGACGGCTGTTTTTTCCTAGCTTGGTAAAAAGTGCGTAGCTTCTCAAAATGGTGGAGGTTCTCTGAATCGAACCACGGTATTTATTATTGATCCAGATTCTTCCGAATGTCAGCATCCAAAACCCATAATCTTTGGAAGATATGAATTACAACAGTTGATTTGTTCATTCTCACTAACATCCTGATTATACATCATAATTCGGGTAAAAAAAATTATTCTATGTATTTATTATAAAATATCAACTAATAATTCTCATAAATCAATAAATACATTAAATTTATCCTATAAGTCAAGTGATTTTTTATATTACCTTTACTAATTACACTAAACTCTAATATCATAAATTATTATTCTATCTCACTATCTTTATTAAATACAGGCATACATGAAAAAAAATATTTAATGCTCTTTAGAAATAAGGAAGTGCTTTATAAAAATGACCAAAAACACTTATTAATTAGTGTTTTATAATAAGAATTAGAAAGAGTAATTATAAATCATAATTCCTTATCTCAGAGTAGGGGCACGTTTTAGCAACAAAATTAAAAATTGTTTCCATTGGTTGTTTCCCTTGCGGTCGCATGAATAGGTGCTTTGTTAGATGAAGATTGAAGGCGCAAGAGTTTTCCCCAAAAGATAAAACGTTTTCCTGATTAAAGGTGTTTTTTTGCCCAAAAAAATTAACGATGAGCAAACCATAGGAATCAAATAAGGGATAATCTCTAAAAGAGAACCTGAAAATTGGAAAATAACAGATAAGTCATTTTACAAAACAAAAAAAAGTTAAAAATTACATTTTGACATTTTCTAATTAACTTTTGGTAAAAAAATTCATCTGTCATTTTCCAATTTTCAGATTTCTTTTCAAAGATTTTCCCATCAAATAATAGGGAACGAACAGTTTAAAGGCTAAATATTGGCTTATATTTATATGTGACTCCACTTTCAATAATTTCAAGTCAATAAACTTGAAAATATTGTGTTTTTATCATGGTTCTGAAATCCGGATCGAAACCGATGAACCAGCCGGTAAACAGTTCGATCTAAGAGTCGTTCTGGTTCGTGGAGTTAAAAAAATCAATTTTTTTAAAATTTTTCTTTATCTAAATTTCATATTAATAATTCTAAAATCTTCAATTTCTATCAGTTTTATCTCGAGTTAACTCTTATCGACTCACTAACTTTTGACCCAGTACCCCAATCAATTCAGTGACCAATCCAGATTCAAAAACCTTAGTTTTTATCACATTGTCCGTCATTTAAAAGTAAAACATGTCAACTCAGAATATCCCTACAGATGGGCAGCCGCTAGAGCTTTGATGTTAGCCACTGAGGTTTTTTGTGACAAAATTGGCCAATGAATAGCAGATAGGTTGAGAGAGTTGCTTCTTAAATTGTGGAATTTGCTAAAATGTATTGCGTCGTCATTTGCTAGATAAGTGTTGTAAATAGATAAATAAATGTTAAGTGAATATTTCTCACGCTTTATTGGCTGGTCACTATCAATCAATCAATTTTATACATAAAATCTTGACACGCAGGCAAAAAAAACCCATTTAATTAAAAAACAGGTCGAATAATCACGTCATTAGATTTATGCATGCTCAATTATATTTACACTCATTCAGTTAATATCCGTTAAAGTAATTTTCTTTTTTGAAAACTCATTACAGATTATTACCTAATATACAAAATTTCTCTTTACTCCAAAATGTTTCATCCCTTCAATAATAATTATGCTAAAAATTATGCATTCTATTTTCAAGTTATTCAAACCATTTAATTCTCAGTTCTTATTATTGGGCTTTGAAGATAAAATAATAAAGTAAATTGAATTTGAAAAATAAAACGCACGGTGCAAGATGAAATTGTAGTTATTGGGATATCAATACCCAAACAATTAAAATTATAATATTATTAATGATACCCAAATTTTGAATCATAAATCACAATAACGTAATAGACATTTTCCAAAAATACCTAAGAATTCCATTTTCCAATTTGGTTTAATAACTTCCATTATTTTGTAATCTGGGTTATTATTGTCGAATTACATTGAGTTTAATAATATCTACTATTTTTCATATGGATATAGATACTTGTTGCGTTTAACTTCAATCTCTTGACATAATATTGACTAGGTCCGTATTTCATGCAATGCATAAGGAGAAATCTCATCTCCAGCAACACATCCTTTAATCCTGGGTAGTTTGGTTTATTTTTATGTTTGATTATATTTTTTCTTTTTATGATTTTCTCTTTGGGAGAGGGTTTATAAAAGTTATTTTTTTTTTAAATTTACATTGAAATTATATTCATCTCACGCAACATGAGAGGTGTAAATGCTTGTTTTGTCATAAAAAAAAAATTATAACGGTTAGCATCAGAGCTCTGATGGGCAGCAAGGGATGTTGAGATGACTTTTTTAAAAGGTCAGAAAAGAGAGAGGGGTAGTATGAAAAAAGACGTAACATCTCTCAAATTCATTTTAAATGATGCACAATGATACGAGATTATTGAAATTAGACACGTCGATTTATGTTTTTAAAATTTTAAGGGCATTTTTTCTTAAATTTTTGGGCATGTTCCTTAATCCTTACAGGGTTGGGACCTAGTTGTGAGTCCGCCTAATCTGCCTGCGATGGTTATGTAAATCCGAGTCATTCAAATTTGACCTGTAATGTAATGTTGAGGGCGTCTATAGCATTGTAATTTAATTTATTTTGTATATTTTGTCACCATCATTCATAGGACGGGAAATGAATATCCCATTGACATCTCTCCTCATTTTCTCTTCATTTAAAATATCTATTATTAGACTAAATTTTAAGGATACGTATAAATTACATAACATTCAATATCAACTATTAAAACTTATTAGAAAGAATTGTGAGTAAATATTTTTTTAATAAATTAATTGTTGAATGCTATATTGGAAGATATATTGCACATGAATGACAGATATTTTGCACACAATGAAAAATATTCTGTACAAAACAGAAGATTGTTTGCACACTTGATAGTATTCAATGATTAATTTATTTTAAAGGTATTTTTAGATGATTTTTTTAATTTATTATAATGATGAAAAAATAAAATAGAAATGAAATTGAGAGAAAGATTAATGGGGCAGTTTTTTTTTTTTTCATAACTCATACTGTTATGATAACTTTGGATGGGAGAAACTGTCGAGAGAGCAATTTGGTCAAATAACACCACATCATCTCCATGTCAGTACATTGCATCAATTCATGATAATTGATTAAATTTCAATAGGAAAATTCACGATCTGGACCCCGAGAGGAAAAGACAAAAAGAACAGGACTTTCTTACGCATAATTCTCAGATTTCTTCTGTAGATTTTTTGCAGCCACCGTCTGTTTCTACGGGTTTCCGTGGGAAACCCGTTTTATAATGTGTTTGTTTGGAATAGTGATTAGAATATTTAAAAATATATTTTTAATTATAATTTATGGTATATAAGATAAGTATGTGAAAAGAGTTTTGTATCGATTTATATTAAAAAAAAACTTATAAACAATCTCAACGTCGTAACAAATATGCCCTTATTAATCATGAGTTATAGCAACAGGATGTGGAGATTGATAGGTTTCTCAAAGTGGAGGTTAATGTATTTATGGTTGTCAAGTTTGCCTTTTCACCTTTGTTTGTTTTATTAGGTCGGAATTTCCGAAATTTGGGTTAGTGAAACAGGATGTGATCACGAGGGGACTTGACAAATTCTAATTTGGATAACCTGATGTATCCCTAATTTGAATTAGAATCTGGGTTATTGAACTTAACAAATCACATATCAAGTTATACATCATAATTGGGGATTTAAAATTTGAGTCAAGTTATCTTCATATCTCCTAATTATTAAAATGATAAAATTAAAAATAGAACTATACTATTTGTTCTATCAATTAATTTATTAAGATGTACTATATGACAGAGCACCGTTGGTTCGATAACTTGTTTCCAAACATTAGTTATGCATGATGTTATTTTTTTAGTTGTACAGTACATCTCAAAGTGGTAGGATGGTATGTAGACAGCGGGCACAAAAAAGCACACAGCGTTGATGGAATTTTTAGTATAACCGGAAATTCCGACCTAATAAAACAAACAAGGTGAAAAAGCAAACTTGACCATCATAAATACATTAACCTACACTTTGAGACACTTGACAATCTCTACGTTCACTTTTGATAAGTCTAAATTAGAATTTGGGTAATTCCATCATCTTTTATATGAGATTTTCTCATTTTAATAAGTCCAAAAACAAAGTTAAAAACTAAGTGCATGTTTGGCTGAGCTTTTTGTACAGGAAATAAGCCTTTATTACGCAAGCCGAGAAAAAACTCCTCTCACATACTTACCTCGTATACCGTGAATCACGAATTATAAGCACTTATTGCCCAAAAATAAGCTATTCCAAACACGCAAAGATGGCTTGGGATGCCGGGTGGAGGCGAGTAGTAGTGGAATCTGATTGCTTGAAGGTGTTGGAGTTGATGGCAGGGGGTTGGGATGATGATCACATGGAATCTCAACTTCTGGGGCAAGTTTGGCAGATGTTGGACAGAAATTGGGAGGTATCCATGGAATGGTGTGGACGCAGATCAAATAGTGTGGCTAATGTTCTAGCTAAGGAATCTCTGAGAGTGTCTGCAGGACTGATACGGTTCATGAGCCGCTGGAGTGCATTAGATCTATGCTGCACGAGGATTTGAGTGCAGGGTAGTTTTTTCATATTGTTTTGTATTCTTCATCAAAAAAAAAAAAAAAGATTTAGTGCGTGTTTGTTTGAGCATTTGGGAGGGTAGATTGTACTTAAATAGTGCTCAATTGGACTTAAACAGTGTTTTGATAAAAAATGGGTGTTTGTTTCAGCGATTGGATTTAAGGTGAAATAAGTCATAAGTTGGAAAAAGTTATAAGCCTTAAAATGAAGCTTATTGGAGCTTATATGCCTGTATGTGTATAAAATAATATTGATAGGAGTATTTTTCATATTTTTGGAGATCAATGAGGTATTCAAAATCATTTCTAATCACAAAACTTCTTTTATGAAAAATGTTCTAAATAATTTTCTCTTTCTTTAGATAATAATCTTATGTTAATTAGATAATACTTTGGGATAAGAGTTTAAACAAGTTTTAAGTTTTGTTAATATATGACTGTAGAAATGTAGAGAATAATTAATAATTAATTTTAATCAGTTTAGATTTATTATTTAGTTGTTTTATGATTTTATAATCAATTTTTTTATAAACATATCATAAATTAGTTTCTATATAGTGTTTTTACCCATTAAATTTAGTTTAAATAATTTATTTGGATTATTTGAGATATTATTGAAATTTTAATTGGTTTATTTTATTAGATTTTGAACTATGTGAAAATATAAGTTATGATTTAATATTTAAATTAGAGTTTGATATAATTTATAAGATTTAAGCTTGAGGTATACAGTAAAAAATACTTTTAGAGTGTACCAATTTAAATTAGAGTTTAATATAATTTTATTAAAATTGTACCATTACCAAATTTTCAAAGTTAATTTTTGAGAAAATTGTGAAAAAAATCCCTCTGTGTGTAGATATCTTCCCAGGCCCCATTGGCAATTAAGTTGCTAATGATGAATTTTTTCACAATTATCCCTTCATTTTTTCATTTTTCATAATTTTTTCAATTTTTTTCTCTTAATTAATACAAAAGTTACTTATGCAAAAGTCAAACCAAACATCCTAACTTTTACATAAGTTACTTATCCAATCGTTAATCCAAACACTCATCATTTTACCCAATCTAACTTTTATCCAATCTTAAGATTCCACAAGTTTAAGTAAAAATAAGTTACTTATCCAATCGTCAAAACAAACACACCCAATAGTGCTTATTTGTTTTGACGTTTGCGTGTGAAATCAGATTTAAACGGTGCCAAAAACGGACTTAAACAATGAAAAAGCTAAAATGGGTGTTTAGTTCAGTGATGTGATTTGAGGTATAAAAATTTATAAGTTGGAAAAAGTAATAAGCCTCAAAATGAAGTTTATTGGAGCTTGTGTGTATGTAAAATAATATTGATAAGAGTGTTTTCATATATTTGGGAATCAATGAGATATTTAAAATCACTTCTAATCACAAAACATCTTTTATGTGAAGTGTTCTAGATAATTTTTTCTTTCTTTAGATAGTAATCTTCTACTAATTAGGGAATATTTTGGGACAAGAGTTTAGACAAATTTTGAGTTTTGTCGATATATGACTGTAGAAATGTAGAAAGTAATTAATAATTAATTTTAATCAATTTAAATTTATTATTTAGTTATTTTATGATTTTATAATCAATTTCTTTTATAAACATGTCATAAATTAGTTTCTATATAATGTTTTTACCTATTAAATTTAGTTTAAATAATTTATTTGGATTATTGGAGGTATTATTGAGGTTTTAATCAGTTTATTATATTAGATTTTGAGCTATGTGAAAATATGAGTTATGATTTAATATTTAAAGAGTTTGATACAATTTATAAAATTTAAACTTGAGGTACACAATAGAAAAGATTTTTGAAGTGTACCAATTTAAATTAGAGTTTGATATAATTTTATTAAAATTGTACTATTGCCAAATTTTCAAAATTAATTTTTGAGAAAATTGTGAAAAAATCCCTCGGTGTGTAGATATCTTCCCAAGTCTCATTTGACAATTAAGTTGCCAATAAGAACTTTTTTCACAATTATTTCTTCATTTTTTCATTTTTTATAATTTTTACAATTTTTTCTCTTAAATAATACAAAAGCCACTTATGCAAAAGTCAAACCAAACATCATTCATTTTTACATAAGTTACTTATCCAATCGCCAATCCAAACACTAATCATTTTACCCAATCTAACTTTTTTTCAATTTTAAAATTCTATAAGTTTAAGTAAAAATAAGTAACTTATCCAATCGTCAATCCAAATACACCCATAAGCTATGTTTGGAATAGTTTTTTTTAGAAAATAAGTGCTTATTATATAAGTTGAAATAAAACTTCTCTCACATACTTACCTCGTATACTGTAAATCAGAATTTATAAACACTTACAAATTAAAAATAGACTATCTCAAACAAACACATAAACAAAGCGAGATGGGATATGTCTTTGAGAAAGTGAGGTGTTAATACATGATTATCTAATTTGATATAATTAGATAATGTGTGTTTGGATTACATGATGTATGTGCGTTTGAATTAACTTTTTTTAATAGCTTTTATAATTTACGAGGTAAATATGTGAAAGGAGTTTTATCTCAGCCATAATTTAAAGATTTACCAAACACACACATAATATGTCAACTCACAATCCTCAAATGGGGTGTCACGTGGGTGTGCTTTATAAACAGGGCTTCCCAGGAATGGCAAAGCTGGTACGGTGATCAACCAATTCTGACACATCACGGCAGGATCTTGGGGGGCAAAATGAAATTAACTTTTAACTAAAATGACATCAGTACCCCTCAATAACCACAATGTCAATGAAGCACCTAAATGAATACATGTAACAACAAATATATGTATTAATCTTATATCCCTACTTACTTTATATCATAGTTAATACGTGTCTCATACATCATTAACAAGTGAAATAGCCCCAATAATAAAAAGTAGAATAGTTTTATTGACAAAATAAATCAATTTCTAAAAAATTACTCACGTTCAACTATTTTATACTTCTTAAATAAATGGAATAGTTTTAGGAACAAAATAAAGGGAAAATGATCCAAAAAGAACTTTGAATATGCTAAAAGACTAAAAGGTGTTAGAAGATTTGGAAATGCCTCAGAAGTGCTTATTATAATAAAACTCAAAGTTTTATTATAATAAGCACCTCTGAGGCATAGATAAGGGTAAAATGGTAATTTTCCCTTGAAATTATAAATCCCTGATAAGTGCTAGCATCTCTAAGGCATTTCCAAATCTTCTAACACATTTTAGTCTTTTAGCAAATTCAAAGTTCTTTTTGAGTCATTTTCCCCAAAATAAATTAATTTCTTAGCAATTATTCTTTATAAGTGTCTTGCACTTCATAAACAAGTGAAATAATTTTATAAATAAGAGAGATTTTTTATTAACAAGATAAATTAATTTCTGATCAAAATGCAAGGGTATTGTAGATCTTGCACAATTATTTCAGATGTGTCCTAGTGATCGCAATCGCCTTTGGGACACGTTTGAAAACCAGATCAACGATTTTTCATGTGGCTTGTAAGGGGTTGTTCATTGAAGACCACGCGCTGTTTGTTTGCTGATAGGATCGTCTTTATCTCCTTGCAACTGTAAAGAGGAAAAGAAACCTAAAATGTAAAATATTGATATTCTTTCTTGATAATCAGTATACTTGTTCATATCCATAACATTTCCCTTCTTTCTTAAGTATGTAAAAGACAGTATAAGTTGAAGAGAAATTTGGAATATCCTTTGTTCTTGATAATCGGTATTTTATTGTGTGCAGTCCCACTTAATGCGCTACTTGCTATCGTTGCTTTCTGTTTGTTATCTAAAGGAGAGTCTGGAATAACTTATTTTTGGGTAATAAATGTTTATTACGTAAATCAAGATAAAACTCATCTCATATACTTACCTTGTATACCATAAATCATGATTTATAAATGTTTATAGCTTAAAAATAAGCTATAACAGATAAACACTAAGATAATATTGAAATTTTTGGCGTACAACTAATAAGCTCTTGACTCAGTGACAGTTCCCATAAGCAGGGATGTGAAACCCGGACCGGACCGGCCGGTCCGGCCCGGTAACCGGCGAACAGGCCGGTAAACCGGTCCGGTCCGGGTTGGTGTTTAAAAAAAAAAAAATTCCTTTAGAATTTCATACTATAAGTCTAAAATTTTCAATTTTTCACCGGTTTGGTCCCGGTTTAGGTCCGGTTTGGTCCCGGTTTGACCCACTGACCCTTAACCCAGTACCCCGACCGATTCAATGACCGGTCCGAGTTTTAATACCTTGCCCATAAGTCTCTTCTGCAGGGTTCCTGTTGTATAAAAGTAAGCACTTTCGATGAAGGGGAAAACACACACGCGAGAGCAAACTGATATTCTCTTGTAGGAGAAATAAAGGAGAGACTGGACTAGCGTAACGGGACAAATTTATATTCGGAGTATTCGGGTTAAAGCTCCAATACTTCATAATAGTGCCCACACAATTATTAGACTACTAGAACCTAATAGTGATTTGCATAGCAGATCATCAGAACAAGGAAGATGGTAGGAGAGGAGAAATTGCTAGAAAACTCAGTAGCAGGGGTGGTCTGCAATTGAGGAGGCACATCCTAATGGATTAGAGTTGTCACTAATTAAGAAACGTGTGCATTCCTTCTTATCCTCCAAGAAAGTAATTAAATTAATTGATTCTTAATTAATTTCCTAATTATGGTGATTTGTTCCTCAATTAACAATCCCATAATAATACCGACTTATTCCCCAATCTGCAATCAATGCTGATTTAATTCTTATTTGATTAAGCTACTTGTATCCTAATCAAATAATCCGGTCCATCAAGGATGGGCTTGAACTCAAAGTACAACATCTCTAATAACGAAAGGAATATATTTTGTATAAACCAGCATTAATAAAGATATATGTAGTGTTTTTTTTCACGGTATATAATTGCTTAAAATAATAAAATACACTTACTAGTTACCAATGAGCACCATATTAGAATAAGTATTAAATATGGCACGATATAAAGGCATCACTACTAATTGTACCATTGCGCTCACTTGTTTATTTAACGTGCGTAACTAAGGCCCTGTTTGGCAAAGCGGTAACGCACAAAAAACGTGTGTTAATGGCAAAAAGCCCGGTAAGTGTCTATTTGCCCTGTTTAGATTCACGATAATTATATTGAACTTTTTCTTCTAACGTGAGTTAAAATCAGAAGCTCAAAATCCCCACTTTTTTAGCACGGCACGGTAGAAATTCGTTATTATGGGGGCAATTAATGCCCAACGAATTCGCACCTACTCTCGTTAATGATTCTCTTCTCCACTACAAGCATTCATGTCTCATTTTTTGCTCGAGTCTCTTCTCATTTTCTCCTCAACCGTGCCTCTTCTCCCTAATCTTGTTGTCGATTTGGCATCCTTGTGGTAGTGTAGTTGGCGTTTGGTGTCGGTGTGGTCGGAGCTCATCACCGTCCGTGACTGGTTGGCCGTTGTCCGATCGTCCTTCTTCGATCCGTCCCTTGTTCAGAACCGTGGTGTTGTGTGTTGCAATCTGCGTCCTCTCCTTGCAGTTTGGTGGCCAGATCTGTTGTGTGGTCGCCGGAGCTTCTCTGGTATCAGGGTTTTTTCCTTCTCTTGAGTGTTTTCCTCTGCATTGTGGTCGCCGGATTTGGGTTCACAGTCTGAAGGCTTTCACTTTTCCTGATTTGGGTTCACGATTTAAAGCTTCACAAGGAACCAGATTCGGTGCTTGCTGTTGGTTTGCTGCCATTTTTCTACGTCTCCCTCTGAGGTTAAACTCTGTGTTTTCTTCATCTCTGTTTTTTAAATTACTGAGCTCGTGGCTTTGCTAGTAGGGTCTGTGGAAGAAAGGGAGAAAAATATATATATATATATATATATATATATATGTGTGTGTGTGTGTGAATGCTGTGGTCTGAAACTTTCCATCTTAACTTCCTTCCTTGATAAATATGCATATGGGTGCTTGAGTGGTTTCTTCATCTCTGTTTTTTGATATTACTGAGCTCATGCCTTTACTAGTATGGTCTGTGGAAGAAAGGGAGAAAAAAAAAATATATATATATATATATCTATGCGTGTGAATGCTGTGGTCTGAAATTTTCCATCTTAACTTCCTTGATAAATATGCGTATGGGTGCTTGAGTGGTTTCTTCATCTCTGTTTTTTGAAATTACTGAGCTCGTGCCTTTACTAGTATGGTCTGTGGAAGAAAGGGAGAAATATATATATATATATATATATCTATGTGTGTGTATGCTGGGTTTTGAAATTTTACGGTGTATCTTCCTTCCTTGATTTATATGCGTATGGGTGCTTAAGTGGTTTCTTCATCTATTGCTTGGATGAAGATCGCAAGTCATGGGTTCTTCCTCTTCATACCTGTCTTGTAAGATTGCCTCATACTGCTTGACAAAATCTTGCACAGAGGTCTTCTTATGAACATATTTATCAAAGAAGGAATTCACACTTTTTGATCGCTGGACAGTGGACAAACCACCTAAGAAAATATCCTTCATGAATGTTGGCACCCATAACTTGTGATCTTTATACAATGATTGCATGCATTCATCTTCTCGGAGCTCAAACCTATCAACAATTTTCGACCACCTATTCTCAAACTCATCATTTGTCCATGACCTATAGATGCATTTTTCAAATTTTGCCATAAAATTCTCATGTCGCTTAATTACATGAGCCAGATTTTTCCTATATGCAATAAGAACCTGGTTGGTTAGCAATAACTAGTAAGTACAACAAAATGTGATTTCTATTCTTTTGAACGGATTCTCAGGAAGGTAAGGTTCATAGGAAGAAGATAGTTAACTAACTCAAGAATGTGATTTCTATTCTTTTAATTTCTATTATTGCGTGATCTTTAGCAATTCTTGTTTTCACTTCTTTTGTTCTTTAAATCGATAAGGTTCCTAATCTCTAAACGCGCTTCCGTTGATCTTAACTTATCCATGGCTGTGGAAAATAACTAGGAAACATGAACTGGTATGAAAGGCAACAAATATGTAGTTGCTTTCTCTGATTTATTTATTTAGTAGCCTTCTCTGCAATGTGATCCACTGTTGGATAGGAGTTGCTCACAAATTTAGTTGCCGCCTTGACTTATATATATAGGAATGTGATCCATTGTTGGCTATGCGTCCAATGGTGTAATTTATATGCCTTTTATCTTCTTTGTGATTATATTTATGTGCTTCATTGTCTATCATCCCATAAAGTTTAATCTTTTATTTGTGCTTCAACTGTAATGAAATGGTTTAATATAAGTTAATCTTCACTTGTTCATAGTTGACATAGAAGTATGAACAAGGAGAAACACAGAATAATGTGGGATGTAAATACCACGGGGATTTTCATACATGAATGCGTTGATCAAATTTATAAGAAAGAACGTCAAGAATCTTCTTTCACGAAGGATGGGTGGAAGAACATTATGTGTGTATCAATAAAAAAACAGGACAATCATATGACAAGAAGCAACTGAAAAATAGGTTTGATAGCTTGAGAAAAGAATGGAAGGTGTGGGATAAGTTATTCTTGAAAGAGACGGGCATATCGTTTGACTCTACGAGGAATATGGTGATCGCTGAAGATGATTGGTGGGAAAGGAAAATTCAGGTGCACAAATATTGTTATGATTATTATGAAGAACAATGTTATGATTACATTTGTATTATTTTATATAAGGCATTGATTTTGGAAGCTTGTATGCATACAGGAGAATGCGCAGTATGCGAAGTATAGGTACAGAGGCCTCATGTTTGCGAACAAATTAGGGATACTATTCAAGGATGTTATGGCATCAGGCGGCAGCATGTTCACACCATCTGATCCACGGCGGTTGTCACTGGGTACTGATGAAGATGTCTATCGACCCACAATGGACCTAGAAGAAGGATCAAGAGATAGTGAGGAAGATCTTGAAGGTCCTGCTACTGGAGGTAGTGTGGGAGTGACAGCTGATTTCAAAGGAACAAGGTTGACAATGAACACTACACCTAGTACACCCAGTGGTTTGGGAAGCAGTGGGAAGAGAAAGAGGGTTGAAGGGGCTAAGAAAGCAAAAAGGAAAAAGAAGCCAACTTCGAAAGTAATAGCAGATACAGTTAGTCGAATAGCTGACGCATCTACGGATAAAGTACATGCGATGAAAATGATCTCCACGACTGATACACCAACGAGTGACGTCGAGGCTGAATTACTTACCATTCCTGAAATTGTTGCTAATAGAAACTTGCGTCGTCGATGTTGTAATATGATGATGCACCAAATGCCTCACGACATGTTTGTTGGCTTGAAAGGAAATAAAGAAGCCTTGCTCTAGTGGTTGCAGGAACACGCTTACAACAGCCCACATCTTCAGATTGCCCCAAAGCCCTGAACTCCACTTCATGTTACTTTTGAAAACTTAATCATATGTAGTTATATTGATATACCTGACTTTATGTATGTTACTTTTGAAAACTGTCATATGTAGTTATATCGGTATGCCTAACTTTATGTATGTTTTGATAGTACTTATGTTAGATGAAGCAGCTATATGTTAAGCCAGTTGTGAATATTACTAACTTCTGCTGTATGATGTGAATTTACTTGCACATTTTATAGTCGTATTTGATTTCATACAATCTTCGCAAAGACACAGGTTACATCGTCTATGGCAAGTTCGAGTGGTGCAGTTAGGTCGGAGCGAACGGAGGAAGTACGATTGTCTTGTGCAGATAGAAGGTCTCTGCTCATATCCCTCTTAGATGAAGAGTTGACAGAGTATGAACACGTAGCTGCGTTGATGGCTCAATATCTCGTGCCGTATATTTGCAAAGAGCCATGTAGAACTAGCAAGCAAACAGGTGCACAGTAGGTGCAAGAGGTATTGGAAGGGCATGATGGAATTTGTCATAAAAATTTCCGAGTGAAAAAACGTGTCTTCTCTCTCTTGTGCTCGAAATTGGTAGAACATGGGTTACGACGAACTAGGTATATTGGAATTGAACAAATGGTTGCCATGTTCTTATATACAGTTAGACATGCACAAGGAAATAGAATCATACAAGAATGATTTCAGCATTCTGGAGAAACCGTTAGTAGGATATTCCACATGGTTTTAAATGCTTGTGTTAATCTAGCGACATAAATTATCAAACCGGTTGATCTTGAGTTCCGTCATTGTCACCCAAAAATAAGCAATGATCGGCAATATTACCCCTATTTTCAGGATGCAATAGGAGCAATTGATGAAACTCACATCAAGTGTGTGGTCAGTCAGTCTGAGCAGGAGAGGTATATAGGTAGAAAGGGATATCTGACACAAAATATCATGGCCGTATGTGATTGGGATATGTGCTTCACTTTTGTGTTGGCAGGTTGGGAGGGAACTGCACATCGTGTCTTCCAAACTGCTATCTCTACTCCATCTATGAATTTTCCCCATCCACCTCAAGGTATATCTCCAACACCTGATTGATACATTGTGTCTCCCCCCCCCCCCCACATTTGCTATAATTTTTCAGTGTAAATACAAATTCCATCTTTTTATCAGGGAAATATTATTTGGTCAATGTTGACTATCCAACACCTATTGGATATCTTGGTCCGTATAGACGTGAGCGTTATCATCTTCCAGACTTCAGGCGACGCAAGGGATTTGCAAATCCTAATGAGATGTTCAATTATTATCATTCAAGTTTGCGGACTACTATAGAGAGGACGTTTGGAGTCTGGAAGAATAGGTTTCAACTCTTGGGGGAAATGAAGTCATATAGCTTTGAAACACAAGTCTACATAATTTGTGCTACAATGGCTATAGAAAACAATGTTACTTTCGTTTCTTATCGATCTAATTAGTGTGAGGTGGGAAAACACCAGTCAGAAAAGATAATAATTGATGTGAAAATCAAATATTTTAACAAATTGTTAAAGACTTGAAAGAGCGGCTTAGAACCTGTGAAGCGTCAACCTTTATTCAAGTCACAAGAATAAAACAATATGAATCCGTAATAATCATTAGTCAACTAAAACTAACAACTATCTGAATCTAGACATGTCATTTACAAATATGTGAGAATGAAACACAGGGATCCTTGACTCGATTCGGGAGAGCCATTGCAACCCAGAACTAAAGGTTTCATCTTCTCTTGCTTCTAACCATTTGAATTGACCCAAGATCTTCCAAGAACCTCCTCAGCAATAGCTCAGACAATTAACATCTCCATAACATAAAACTGTATAAACTGCTGGTCGTAATTGTCAAATGAGCTTGCTTGTTGACCAAGATTTCCTTTGTTCGGGACATTATACGAGGATGATTTATCACTTGTGAGTCACATTTTTCTGCCAGTAACAAGACTAATTACACGACTAATTACTCAGAAATGTCAATAAGCAGCAACCTTGCAGGATCAGAAGGCCCATTCTCACTCTGCAATACTTTTCCATTCCATTTCATATGATCTGTTATTCTCTTTACTTTAGCAATTAAGTCTGTATGATCTCTGATGATAACAGTTCCTCCAGGACGAACAATTCGATGCATCTCAAGAAGTATGTAAGTAATGTCGCACCTGTGAATTCACATTAACATTCATGAACGTATCAGAAACAGAATTATAAAAAAAAGCGAGTTCTGAAGATCTGAACAGAACAAATCCAATCACGTGCTAGTCCCTGTTTTCTTTTAAAATTGATTTATTTTGAAGAATTCTGGCTATTGCAAAGACGGGTAAGAGATCCAACCTCAATCTTCACAATTCTTGATTTACCAAAATAATAAAATCTCCATTGACTAACAGATTGTTTTAATCATCATGCATAACCATGAGACAATTGTGAGCATTAGAAATTGTAAACAGGCTCAAACAATCTGCTGTAATACGAAACTTACTTGTCCATATACATACTGAATAGACCAGAAGCGTGTATTAAGTCATATGTTCGAGGGTATGTAGAAAAGGGTTCACACCTGCAAACATTAAAAAAACATTAATATCATCATCCAACTCTAAATACCCAGACAATATCCAGTTTGATTTTATAACAAACTGCAACTAATAAAATTAAGTGTAGCTAAGAAGCTGTTTGTTTATACCAATCCATGTAAGTCCCAATTTGGCCGCGCTCATAGATAACACCAAGATTGTTGTGTGCTGCATCAAAGGGAACAACATTCATAACCCAAACTGGGTATGCCACCATTGCAGCTGCAAATCCCCCCAAGTAGGCGTTCATATCCATAACATTTCGATACTTGCCGGTAGAGAATGATTTCAGAATGGATTCATAATACAATACTCTCCTTTTCCATGTCTGTGTATCTTCATCAAAGTCTGTGACTGTGATCCCACCATTAGTTTCACTCTTAATTCTAGGTGGAGAAGTGTTTAGCCTCTCAGGCCATTTCTCAAGAGCACCACCAGATACTTCACGAATATCATTCACCTCTGGAAGAGGAGAAATGCATGGATTCATTTTTGTATACCTGTTGAATAATTTATTACAATGAATCAAGGATTTATAAACATGGCACAAAGGTCTAAATCATAAATTTAATGCAACAAGGATGCTGAAAAGGAAAACCAATAGTAAGAAACTTGGGTTTTTGAAAAATGTTTCTCCAAGTGTAGTTTATTTTGAAAACCTATAACAAACACCTAATTAAGAAACTTCACTTAAGTTTTTATCCATATATAGAAAAGGTAAATGAGCAGAAAATTAGCTGAACGAAGGATTTCAAATTTTTCCATGTCATTGTCCCTATTCCAAGAATATGGTAACTTGAAGTAAAGAAACTTACCAACCAGCATCAGCATCAGAAGAGTTGCAGAACGCAGGGGATGGCCATATCCTTTTCACTTGGACACAGTGAATATGATTTGTGGGTTTTTGCCATACTGCAAAACCATCTCTCTCAGCAACCTTTTTCCAGCACATTCTCTTGGCAAGGTCTTCTAAAGTGTTCTGTTCCCGTTCCAAAGCCTCACGCTCTCTCTCCCACGCTCTGTAGTTTTCCCTCCAATTTATGGGCGGCCCAGACAGTACCCAATAACCACCGGGGCGCAAAAGCCGGTTAACCTCTAAAAGATATAAACCATCTATAAAGAATTAAACCAAAGTATTAGACACCACTAGCTGGAATAAAGTTTTGTAATCTCTGACTTCTGATTAAATATGTAGTCGGACTTCTCCATGACAAGAACACAGAGAGCATTCTTTCATTATTTTTTCATCAAGGCTTAGTTAAAACTACTAAGATTAAGTTCAAGCAATAAGTACCATAAGCAGTCCATTGGACAAGGCATCTGGAGCAGTGAGCCATATCAAATGATCTTGAAGGGAATGGTAGCCTATGAACACTTAGTACTCCAAGCAACGCTGGAAGTCCCCTTTCTAAGGCAAACTGTACTTGTGCTTCATGTTCATCTTTTGGTGCGACCGACATTGTCAAGATATTGTAGTCCATTAGTGATGCCCCAAAGCTTGCAACCTGTAACAATGCACATTCAAGATACAAATTTATGTGTAAGTATGAAGACACCAGGAAATTCTCAAGTCTAGAGATTAAAACATAAACCTAATCAAATGCAAGGCCTCATTTGGCAAAAGCATAAATAAGAATTCTCAGTATATGTAACAAGAAGAGTAAGCAACAATAAGAATCATATCTTCTCTGGCTCTGTATTTTTCCCTCAAAGAGAAATGTGTGTGTGTGTGTGTGTAAGTCATTCCTTCTCTGTCTCTGTTTTCTTCTTCCTAGACAATTCACTTCAATAATTAATTGTATGAATAAATTTCTAAATCATTGAGTGATAACAAGAATAAGATACGTTATCGTTGTTTCAAGATTAACTAGATTTGCAGATAGAATTTAATTCTCAGATCAATAGTCATAAGGACAGGACAAAATTATTGCTACACTATATAAGTGGGTCGACCCTGTATTTTAGTTGTTAAATATTCCTATATATTCTGTCATTAGCAAACAGGTAGGTTGCTCCCCTTTCAAGTTTAAATTCATTGACTGTATATGATTGAGCTAAGTAGCAGTTGTTGTTTGAATCAAGAAATTGTTTAGGCCATAAGTACTAGTAGAAATTTATATTATTCAAAATCCTCACATTTTCAGTACTTCCACAAATCCATAAAAAACATAAATTACAAGTGATTCATTTTAATAATTTATACTGGCCTCATTTGTCAAAAGCTTCAAAATGAAACAAGATGAATAAACAGCAATAAAATCATTCAATGAATTTCTCTTCAATAATCATTTGTTTAAACTTCCTAATCCTTTAAGGAATAACAAGAACACGCAACCTTATCCTTCGTGCATTCACCAAAATCAACCGACGTAGAAGAAGGAAACGTTAATTAAAAAAAAAAATCAAAGATATGACCTCGACATAGTTGTCAGAAAAAAAAAAACAAAAAGAAGAAGAAGAAGAAAACGCAGAACAGAAAAGCCAAGCTTACCCCACACCCAACATCAAGGGCTGTTCGTATATCGCCAGAATCCAGTGGCAGAATACGGTTCAGAGCATCGACGTAACCCTTAACTCCGTCGGGAAATGAAGTGCCGCCGCCGGGAAACACAAAACGATCACCTTCCAATCTGACCCAATTCTGAGATTTTTTATATTCCGCAAGTTTCGGAAAAGGGACATTACTGAACCAAGCTGTGTCCTTACTCTCAGGCCACGGAAAAGGCTTTCGGTAACCCAGTGGCTTAGGAATCAAGCAGCTCAGTCTTTCATTAATGTTCGGGCAATGACGCTCTTTACGAAACCACATAAAATTGGAGAACCGCTTTTGCCTACGCGGATCCTGACAGGGGCAGTAATTTGTATAGTTACCAGGGCAGAATTGGAAGTCAGAGATTTCTAAGAATTGTTGAGGGTTGTCTTCAGAAACACCAAGACCCAAAAACACGACGTAGAAGAGAAAGCAGAGGATGAAGGCGAAGAATATTCTGATGAAAGGTCGTCGGGCAAAACTAGAAACTAAAGATTGAAGGGGTATCACGGTCAGAGCCATTGTTATTAGGTACTGAAGATAGGGTTGCGCAGCTAAAACTCAGGGAAGAAATATAGTTGTTAGGATTGATGTAACATTGCGATTCGTCGATGGATGGGTACGTGAAAGCTTGTGGCTTATTGAACGTGAGAAGGATGAGAGAAAATGGAAGGAAGGTGTACGCAAGCCAAGGGATCATGGATTTATGATTGACAAATGATTAGAGAATTGTGATAACGAAGACAGAGCGAGAGGGAAAGCGGGAAGATATTGGTTGGTCGGAGAGAGAAAGAGAAGGAAAATTAGCTGTTTATTTTAGTGAAGGTCATCAAGTGTATTGGCCTTGGAAGATGTAGACTTTTTGCGCCAGAGGGTAATCTTTTGTTTTAAAAAATAATAGATAAAATTTTATATTAAAAAAAGTAAAAACATAATTTTATTTTTTATTGATAAAAAATTTTAAAACTAAGTTTCCTTCTAAATTTATAGTAGACTTTTCCCGTGAATAAAGAATCGGATTGGATAGGATGGTTCGATCGGATGAACAGGGAATCGGTCAACGGTTCAGTTTAATTTGCTTATTGAACTATGAGATTGGTTAGACCGGTCTGAATCAGTTAAAACTAATGGTTCAATTGGTTGGATAGGTTTCATTTTTTATATTTTTTTAATTGTTATTTTGTGCTATTTTTAGGAAAAAACGGAAAGTTGAAGACCAAAATAAAGAGAAAAGTAGGTAAAGAAAAAATAAATCTAAAAAAATGAAGAAGATAATGAAAAAAAATTATTTAAAAAGATATAATAATTATAAGAAAGGAGATATGATTACATAAGTATATGCATTATAACTAATACTAATAGATTTTAAGCATTTTTTTTCTAAAAATTTTCATTTTTATCTATAGAAGTTTAAAAATGTATTAATATATATTGTCACTAATAAATTATAATATTTTAATATGACCGGTTCAACTACTGGTTAGGCTTCGGTTAACCCATTAACCCCTAAACCTATATTGTGACCAATTCATTATACGATCTGATTTTTTATTCATTGAACTTTTCTATTGAACTTTTCTAAGAAACTAATAGGAGTTACAAGAAGGGGGGACTTTGTTTTGAGGAAAATTGATACAAAAATATCTACTTAAAGATCTTATGGGTAAAAAAAATGTAGATTTGAACAGGAGTACTTTCTGCATGTAAAAACATGTCAAGTCAATTGGTCCAACAACATTTTCAAATAGAATTTTTCTTCTTCTGATTTTCCCTATATGTTTTATCTATGATTTCTAGATATAGATTATAATTTGATCTTTTTAAAAATTTTATAAAGAAAAATGACCCAAATCAAATTATTAGTACTCTTTGATTCTTCCTCCTAACACATACTATTTTAAGTACATGAGATTTTTTTAAAAAAAATTTCGTCATAACTCACATATTTAGTGTGTGGTTCAACTCACAATCTCATAGTTAAAAAAGTCCTAAAAATCTCAGTTAAAAAATTCTTAAAAAAAGTGTTCAGCGTGATTGAGCTAAAGCAGAGATTATAATTTGATTTGAACAGCTATAGATAGATTTGAAGTGTACGCGCAAGACAAATACGACGATTGGATTTCGGTGCCCTCAAAACTAATAAAATATAATCCCAATTAAGGCCCTTCATTTCTTCTTAGTGTGTGTTTGGCAAGCACCAAAATCATGGTTTCAAACCATGGTTTATGCAACCTGAGACAAAACTCCTCTCATACACTTACCTCGTAAGTTATAAAAGCTATTAAAAAAATTAATCCAAATACACAATTAGACGAGTAAGGCTTTGTATGGTATTTGTAATACATCCCAGATTTAGTTTGAAGCGTAAACGGGGGAATAATATTTAGAAGCTATAACTTCTAATGTTGGGAATTGGGCTTAGTCCACCCTTGGTGGATTAGGCCCAAACCCATTAAGTTGTAAGTTTTTGGGGTCAAATAAAATACCCAAAAGAATGTGGGGTATTTGTAGGTAATTTTTCCCAAGGGTTTGAATTAGAAATCTAGTGGGAACAGTTTCCCCGCATGTTCTGGGGGGGAACAGTTATTTTGGCTGTGAGTGTGTAAAATAAACAGACACATCAAAAACTTTCAAGAGACAGAAAAATATTCTCTGAACAAAACCTCTCTCCTTCTCTTTTTTCTCTTCATGTGCAATTGCTGTGTGTTATAGTCGAAATCCTGGTGATTCGACTCGCGTGGGTACCGAAAGAACTCGAAATGACACTTCAGGTACGCCCGAACTCCGACATTGGTATCAGAGAATGGTTTAAGTTTTTTTTATGAGTCCTGAATGATGCTTCTGTTGTGCGTCTGTGTTCATAAATATATATGGTCCATCAGTTTTTTTTGTTTTATAATGAAGATATACATGTACGGATGTTCTAATTTCATGATACGTGAGAGTATATAATTCTGTTCATGTATATTTCCCTGTATGATATTGATTTTCGATTCATATGTTTAAATGAGAATATGAATTGTGCTTAAAATTCTCCGTTCTGCGTTTTCATTTTTTTTTCTCGGTGCTCTACTGTGCTTACTGATTTGTCGGTAAACTTCAGTTGTATGATAATGTTTTGGTTCTATGAGCATTAGAATATTGAAAAGCATTATAAAACATATACTAGGGCTATAGAACAAGAGTACCGATAGGTTGTGTGAAATCCGAAAGAAAAACGCATAAGACCGAAAAGAGAATTGAATTGGGTTATCATAAAATGAGGCTTTTAGGGTTTAAAAATAATCCCATTGTGTAGAGCTCGAAAAAATGATGAATATGGACACCAAGAACGCGCAAAACGGATGCCAGACGATGAAGTTACGGAGGAGAGAAGATACCGGGTCGACGGACCCGACCCACGGATGACATCGGGTCCGGGTCGACCCGGCTGGAGGTTGAAGACAACCTCCAGCGATTCAAAACGGCGCCGTTTTGCGCCTCATAAAAAAAAAGGTTATTTTTGGGCCAACAGTGGCCCAAAACACAAAAAAAAAAACCCAAAACATAAAAAAAAATCCGGATCGGGTATGGCCCATCCCGATCCGGTGAGAGAAGTTTAAAAAAAAATTTATTGGGCCATCCGTGGCCCAGAACCCAAATTAAAAAAAACTGGATCGGGTCGGTGGGTAAAGGCCCAACTCGACCCGTCAACCAAAAAAAAAAGGAAAAGGGAGCAGAAATGCCACGTGGCGCGTGTGGCCATATGGCAGAACCGATTGACACGTGGCGGACATATACCGACTGTGGGCGGCGCGTGGAGTCCAGCCAGATGGCGCGTGTGCAGATCGGAGGCCAATAGCGTGGCGCATGTACTTCACGCGCCTTCAGTGAGAGTGGGTTTTTATCCATTTTTCATTTTTCCAGGATTTTTTCCTTCTTGGGGTGCGTGTGGGCGCGTGGGACCTCCGTTTGAGACGCGGTTTGATCCTAAAAATCCCTAAATTCGAGATTTTCATGTTGATATGCCATTTGCCTATTTTTTAGGCAATTCAGGATCTGTTTGTAAGGTTTTAGTGCTTATTTAAATGTTTTTTATACATTTAAAATCATGAAAATGACTTACATTTGTTTATGTAGGTCAAAGATGAAGCAAGAGGCTTCTAACAGCACTGAAACACTTGAGTATGGGTTTTTGAGCATTGAGTATGTGGATGATCATGCTCATATGGATGATCCTGAAGAGGATCCTGAAGAATATGAAGTTTTTGAGGAAGATCCTGAAGAATTTTTTGAGGAAGATGCTGAAGAAGGTTTTCTGGAGCCTGTTCCAGTGGAGCCTCAAGTGGTCTACTCTGACTCTGGACCTAAGTCTGTGCCCTCCTGTCCTGATGAACCTCAAAATTTGGAAGAAGAGGTCGATCAACCCTATTCTGCTGCTATGGCTGAGAAGATAGTAGAACTTGACGCGAACAAAACAGCTAGAATAAATAATATAAAAATCATATACTCAATCATTGCAAATTATGTGGAAAGCATAAAAGACAAAAAGAGTGCAGAATTCTACGTGAGCGTAATGATGCAGTACCGCGCGGCTGTAAGGGCTAGGGGCACATTTTCAATGACTGTTGCTTGGGTTGATGCTGTGACAAAAACAACAAGATTCATGAAGAAAAAGAAAAGATTCTTTAGGAAATTAAGGAAAGCCATCATTGATTACTGTTGTTCCGATATTTAATGGTGTATTATATTACTATTTCCGTTTATGCTGTTTGTATTGAGAATATGACTCTAAATGTTATTGTTTGTATGTTTTATGTATGGACATGGTATTATTTTCATGTAATGAATTATGTTTGTCATACAATGCTAATTTTTAATTGTGCATTATGATACCATGTATCCCTGATGAGTGGGAGCTATTAGAAGGTGAAACTTCTAAAAGCTGATGATTTATTTAAAGTACTTATATGAATTCTTTTTTGGAAAATAATTAGTTGCTAGTATTTGTTTGATGGGAGGTACAAACGTATTCTCTTGATTATGGATTTAGTAATGAACTTATTTTCTGGTCAAGAATGATATAAGTACAGACGTTGTATACCGTTCTATGCTACATAATCGTTTTTGGTTACGTTCTCTTAAAGAGAACAACGTTTCTAAATGTGAAAAACGTCACTTCAGAATTGACAAAAATGGCCACGAAAGGGATCATTGTTGAACTAAATAAGGGGGAGAAACTGAATGGCGACAACTGGGATATCTGGCACCGTAAGGTGCAGTACATTTTGGAGGAACAGGAGGCTGTTGAACCATTAACCACTATTTTAGTGGAACCTGAGGCTGGGACTACTATTCAGCACAGGAGAAACTTGGAAGTTTACCAAGCGTGGAAGAAGAAGAACAGTATTGCAAGAGTCACCTTATTGAGCACAATGGAGAATGACCTGATGTGCCAATATGAGAAATACCAAACTGCTCAGGCTATGTGGGCTACACTCAAGGATAGGTTTGGTGGCACATCAACCATTAAGCTTAGAAGGTTGACAATCAAGTTTGATACCTACAAGCTTAGAGCAAATACTCCTATGAAGCAGCATCTAAGAGAGATGTCCAACATGATCAGAGAACTTCAGGAAGCTGGACACACCTTGACTGATGAACAACAAGTTCAGGCTGTAATCAGATCGCTTCCTTCTAGCTGGGAGCACATGAAAGTGAACTTAACTCATAATGACAACATCGTCACTTTTGATGATGTAGTGAAACATCTTGAGCTTGAGGATGAACGCCTAGCGGCGTATAAGGCTTCTAGTCAAGCCTATTACACTGAAAATGCTGGTCCTTCTAATGCAAAGCCCGATTCCAAAAAGGGCAAGAAATCACAAAAGAGAGGCAAGAGGGATTGCTCTAATTTCAAAAAGGGCATAAAGCAATTCAAGAAGAAAGGAAAGAAAGGCGGCAAGAAGAAAGTTGACCTGAATAAGGTCAAGTGTTACGCTTGCCAGAAAATGGGTCACTTCGCATGGGACTGTACCGAGCGAAACGACCGTGAAAAGGTACTAGTGGATTATGTGAATTCACACATTTCTTTTGTTTTAAGTACTTCTTTTCTAACAGAACCTGTTTGTTCTTCTTGGATTTTGGATTCAGGCTCAACAAACCATATGACGAGGGATCGGGGATCCTTCGTGGAATACCGTCGGTTGCCGCATCTAAGCAAATGGCTTTACGTGGGCAATAATGCAAAGATCGAAGTCAAAGGAATTGGCACCTGCAAGTTACCTTTGCGTGGTGGGAAGACTTTGATTCTACATGATGTTCTTCATGCACCTGACATCCGACGGAATTTAGTTTCAGTACTTTGTTTATTAGATTATGGGTTTGATGTAAACTTTCATGGCAAAGTTGCAGACATTTTTAGCAACAAGACCTTTTATGGTTTAGCTTTCCTTTCTAAAAAGTTCTTTGTTATGGATATTGTTGGTAATTTTAATGTGCATGACTCTTTCGTTATTTCCTCCAATATTACTGTTGATATGAATATCTGGCACTCTAGACTAGGACACATTAATCAAAATAGAATGATTAAACTAGCTAGAGAAGGTTTGCTAGGTGAAATTTCGAATATGGAAATGTCCTTATGTGAGAATTGTCTAGCTGGTAAGGCAACTAGGAAACCTTTCGGTAAGGGAACTAGAGCTGAGATTCCGTTGCAATTAATCCATTCTGATATATGCGGTCCAATGAGTGTGAGGGCGAGACACGGAGCCTGGTATTTCATTACCTTCATTGATGACTATTCGCGATATGGTCACGTCTATTTGATCTCACACAAGTCTGAAGCTCTTGAATGCTTTAAACGGTACATGTATGAAGTTGAGAATCAAATGGATTGTAAAATTAAAGCTTTGCGCACTGATCGGGGTCGTGAATACTTATCTGATCAGTTTAAGGAGCTCTGTGAAGAAAAAGGGATAATTAGGCAACTAACCATCCCTGGCACTCCACAACAAAACGGAGTTGCTGAAAGAAGAAATAGAACTCTTCTAGACATGGTTAGGTCAATAATAGCTCAAGCACATCTGCCAATTTCATATTGGGGTGATGCTTTACTAACGGCTGCCTTCATTCTTAACCGTGTGCCCTCAAAATCAGTCGCATCTACGCCCTATGAGTTATGGACAAAACGCAAGCCAGATTTAAACATCCTCAGACCCTGGGGGTCTGCTGCGTATATTCATAATGATTCCCATAGGTATGGGAAATTGGGTCCTAGAGGAAAAAAGTGTATCTTTATAAGATATTCTGAACAATCAAAAGGATATGTTTTCATAGGTGAAAACGAAGATGGAACTGTGACTGAAATTGAATCAAGAGATACCGTATTTCTAGAAAATGAATTTCCTAGCAGGGGAGATATTGATCGTACAGTATCTCTTTATGAAACACAAAAACAAGGCAGTACAGAACAAAATCAGACTAATGATCCTCAATCATCTCAATACATTGACTTGAGTGGGAGCTCAGAAAGGCCTTTACAAAGGCCTAGACAAGAGAAGCGAAAGAGACAAGAAGTTCCCACAAGAAGGAGTGACAGGGGAAATGTACCTAGGAGACGCTTCTCCATAGAAGGAGAGGCACTTATAGTTACTCCAGACGGAGATGATGAGCCTCGTTCTGTGCAAGTAGCCTTATCAGGTCCTGCTAAGGATGAATGGAAGAATGCAATGGAGGAAGAAATTGATTCAATGAAGAAAAATCAAGTTTGGGAACTAGTTGATCTACCAAAAGGGCGAAAAGCCATTGGGAACAAATGGGTTCTCAAAATTAAAAGAAAATTTGATGGATCAATTGACAAATACAAGGCTCGATTGGTTGCAAAGGGGTACACACAACAGGAAGGTATAGATTACGAGGATACCTTTTCACCTGTTGTACGTTTCAATTCTATAAGACTTATTCTGGCAATAGTAAATAGTTTAGATCTAGAACTGCATCAGATGGATGTAAAAACCGCATTTCTAAACGGTGATCTGGATAAAGAAATCTATATGGAACAACCATTAGGTTTCATTAAGAAAAGAATGGAGAGTAGAGTTTGTAAACTTAAGAGGTCCATTTATGGACTGAAACAATCATCCAGACAGTGGTATTTGAGATTTCATAGAGCAATAACCTCTTATGACTTTCAAATGATTGAAGAGGACCACTGCGTCTACATTAAGCGGTTTGAGGGTAATTTTGTAATATTATCCTTATATGTAGATGACATACTATTAGCTGGAAATAGTCTAAAGTCGGTCTTAGCGATTAAAGAATGGTTATCATCGAATTTTGAGATGAAAGACATGGGTGAAGCAGAATATATACTTGGAGTTAAAATCCAAAGGGATCGCTCTAAAAGAATTCTCTCTCTTTCACAAGAGAATTACATCAAGAAAATTCTTGAGCGATTTAACATGAGAGACTGCAATCCCTTAGATACCCCAGTAGCTTCAGGTGTAACCTTAAGTCTTGATATGTGTCCCAAAACTGAGTCAACAAAGAAGAAAATGGAAAGGGTTCCCTATGCAAGTGCCATTGGAAGTTTGATGTACGCAATGTTGTGTACAAGGCCAGATATATATTTCGCAGTTGGACTGGTTAGCAGATTCCAATCAAATCTCGGTGAGCAACATTGGAAAGCAGTGAAAAGGATTTTGCGATACTTGAAGGGCACGTCAGATTATGCACTATGCTATCAAGGAAGTGATCTGCGCTTAGTTGGATATTCTGACGCTGATTTGGGTGGAGATGAAGTTGAACGAAGATCGACTTCAGGATACACCTTCTTGCTGAACAATGGCGCCATATGTTGGAGCAGCAAGAAACAGACGTGCATTGCCCTACATCCTATGGAAGCTGAATTCGTGGCATGCACTTCAGCAGTGCAAAAGGCTATATGGCTGAAGAGATTCATTGAACATCTTGGATTTGGAAATGAAAGCACAAATCCGGTGTTAGTGTATTGTGACAACACCGTGGCCATAGCCTATATGAAAGATCCCAAATACCATAGCAAGACCAAACACATAGATATAAAGTATAATTTTGTGAGAGATTATGTAGCACAGAAAGTTGTTACTGTACAACATATTTCGACCAAGAGTATGGTCGCAGACCCCCTAACCAAACCCATAGCCAAGGAAATGTATGACAAACATGTAAAGGCTATTGGGATGCATAAAATGTGAACTTGTAGACACTATGTAAAATGTTTATGGTTAATGAAAATGTTTCTTCATAAAATTTTATGTGTCTATATATAAAGGTATACAATGTCTAGTATGTCGTACAGGCAGGTAAGGTTGGCTCTCTCACACGAGCAACCGCCTTTGATACTCAGGAAGAGTATGCAAAGATGAGACAATTGTGTTCACCAGTAAAGCAGCAGGAATGCTGATATGGTAGAGAAGAAATACAAATTATGTCACCTCGATAAGAGTGTAGTATATCGAGATGAGATCCAATAAGACATAATATAAATGTGGATCGAATCATGGATACCTACACCCATGATGCCTGTTGCCATATAACAAATTCTTCAATATTGACGTCATGATAGATAAATAGAGTAGAAGAATTTGGGTTTAGATACTGGGAGCATCTAAACTAATGTCTGTACGGTGTTAATAATAAGTTTCAAAAACGACGTACGCTCTTATAGTGCAGAGTAACACCGTAGCATGTGATCCATACCACATGTGCGTAAGAACCGCAAACAGGAAGCAAGTGAATAGATCCCTGCTTCATTACTGTGTGAGTCCCAAGAAGGTTAAACACTTCTGAGATGTCCTTTGACTTTGACATTGTCATGGAGGTATACTTCAGCGACTGCTACCTTAACATTCGTCCTATGATTACGACTGATACAATCCATGGTATTATGTTAGGAAAGCGGTTGACGTATATCAAAATGATAAATGAGCAAAAGGAAGGTTACCTGAAATATACACACCTATGTTGGTGTCTAAGACATGTCCCTTATGATATTAATATTTGGTAATTTCATAAGTGTGGACACTAAGCATATGAAAAGGCAATCTAAGTTTTATCTTGACTTGAGAGGGATTAGATCTGCCATGTGGAAGTGTATATTGGTATATCTAGGACATATGAGGCATAATATTAAAATTCAAGCTACATAAAGAAAGGTTGTCTTGTGCTGGTCCTATGAGAGGGATTTCTAATACAAACACCAAGGAGACGTCATGCCCATGCGGTCACGGCAAATCACCTAGTATGAAAGAAGAAAGAGAGGGAGACAATTCTTATGACATCAAATCCACTAAGTGTGAGTGGGAGATGTTGGGAATTGGGCTTAGTCCACCCTTGGTGGATTAGGCCCAAACCCATTAAGTTGTAAGTTTTTGGGGCCAAATAAAATACCCAAAAGAATGTGGGGTATTTGTAGGTAATTTTTTCCAAGGGTTTGAATTAGAAATCTAGTGGGAACAGTTTCCCCGCATGTTTTGGGGGGAACAGTTATTTTGGCTGCGAGTGTGTAAAATAAACAGACACATCAAAAACTTTCAAGAGACAGAAAAATATTCTCTGAACAGAACCTCTCTCCTTCTCTTTTTTCTCTTCCTGTGCAATTGCTGTGTGTTATAGTCGAAATCCTGGTGATTCGACTCGCGTGGGTACCGGAAGAACTCGAAACGACACTTCAGGTACGCCCGAACTCCGACATCTAACATACTCATTCTACTCACTGTATAAGTCACTTTTAAACAATCTCTATGAGCAAAATTGGGATGGTTATTGAGCCTCCCAAACGTACTTATGAGAGGCTGAATCTGACTTTTAAAAATTTTTGACTTATGTATCTGTTTGGCACAGCTTTAAACTAATTGGGCTTGTAAGTGACCAGTTACTTTTTTTCATAAGCCTCATTTGCCAGCTTATCACATTTGGGGTTGGTGAGAAGAAGTAAACTTACCATTAGGGATAATAAATACGTTTTAAAAAATCCACCAACCCTCAATTATCTTCACTCTCTCATCCCTTATCTGATGTTCTGCACTCAATATGTCGAAAACTCTCAGCGCCTGCTCTTCATTCTGGGTGATGCGTTGTGGACCTTCGGTGTAGTGTGTCGCTGCTTTTCCGCACTGTATTTCCATCTTCTCGGCGTTTTTTGTGGTCAGTTTTGGTGCTGCGTTGTGTAGCTGTGGTTGTGTATTTGTGGGCCGTCTCTTTCTCACCGTCCATCTGAAAGTCAACATCTCTGCTCCATTGTCTCTCAGGCGGAGTCTTGTGGTGTGCACTCGGGTTGTTTTCGGTGTTAGGCTCGCCGATATAGGCATGCAAATAATATTTAGAAACATACTCATTCTACTCACTATATAAGTCACTTTTAAACAATTTCTATGTAAATATGTGTCACTTATCAACCCACTTCATTTTTATAGTAGGGTCATGTAAAGACCCTTTCAGTAGCTCAAAAGCTAACAACATTGTGGGCCACTAGCCACCAGTGTGAGACGGTGGTCTGTGGTGACATCCTCCCATATTCCTTGTTATCTCGATATTGTCAGGTAGTTTCTACGCATGTTCTGTGGGATTTTGAGCAGTGTCAAGTTTGCTAGTATTACAACTAGTTGGAGATAGAACTCAAACTTTGACTAGTCTTTGAAGTAATAATTGTGTTTTGGGTCTTCTAGATGCATCTTTATATATGGGTGTGGGTGTGGGTGTTTCATATATTGTTAGGTCAGTGTTTATGTTAGTTTGTTGTAATGTGTCATTGTTTCTAAATTTTGAGACCCCAATTTGGTATTGACCCAAGATCAGTTGGTGGTTTTTTATGAATCTTTTTATCGTGTTGTTAAATAATTTGTCTTTTGTGGAAAAAAAACGTTTTTAGAATAATATCTTAATTTAGATGTAATAGTTAAAGTGACTTATATTATGGATGTGAGTATTTAATTAAATGGAAGAGAAATTTTAAACCCTCTTTTCTCTGTTTTAAAACTTAACAACGTTATAAATTTATCCATATTTGATACTCATATGCTCCTTTTTTTTTAGCCTTCCATACTCATACCCCCTAATGAGAAGTTCAATGAAATAATAGTATACATAATAACAAGGAAAAATATCTTATTTCTGCTTCATTCTTTTCATCTGTAATGGTTATGAACAAATTTAGCCCAAGTTTTTCATTTATTATGTTGAGTTCTCCAATCACATATGAACATGTGTCCTATTCATTTTATGTGAATTTATAGTTCAATGATAATATAATTTTTAAATACATTTCGCCAATATTTTTTTCGGCTAACCCTGATGGATTAATCAAATTTGTGGTATTTTAACATATTAATTGTATATAATAGTATATAAATTACAACAACAAATCATACAGGTCATTCATAAATCATGACTTATATTTTTATCATATTTTCTTATCTCTAAAAAATTTCACTTGATTAATATATTATGGGAACTCACAGCATCGCAGCAGCAGCTGCATCTATTTTTAATACCAAGTTCCAATATAATAAATTTCCACTCCCGGGCAGTACATGGGTTCCGGATTTTTAATATTTCCATGAATCGTAGATCAACATTAATCATATGATTAGCAATATATAATAGGTAAAAACTGTATTTATAAATTGTAGTTAACAGGATTGCACATGAAACAAATTGATGATTGATGATTTGTCACTTATTTTAACCCCATCATTATAGCGATTAAAAAAAAAACGCCATAAATCGAGATCTCTCCCTCTCTCTCACCTTGATAAATCCAGATCTAAAATTTCACCTTCACCGTGATTTTTTTTATAAAAAAAATATTCCATTCGATCTTAAATATAAGACAATATTAATTTTTTTTAGAGATTAATGAAGTCAAACAAGATGCTTAATTGTATCATATGTTGTATATCCTTATATTATATATCAATTTATTAGTCAAACTAATTAGTTTGGAAAATAAAAATATAAATATAAACACTCTAAAGTAATTTAATTAGCTTCCATAATCTCTAAAAAAAATTAATTTTATCTTATATTTAGGACAAAAAAAAAAAATAATTATGACGTGCATGAGATGGGTGTGTAGAGACTAGAGGCCGGAGAGAGGGAGACGACGACATTTGTTAAATAATTTTTTAGTTTTTTTAACAAAAAATAACGCACTCATCCAATTTTTATTTAAGAATATTGACATGCTACCTATTATTAGAAAAAAAATGTATAGTTTTTGAGTTGCTGCAAGTGCTTCGTTCTTCTTCTTGTTTTTTTTTTTGGACTCTGTTCAAAATTAGCAATAATAAGCTCCATATATATACGTGACACAGACAACACATTGAGCATAGTTCTAATAAAAATGGCCCCTAATTAACTATAAGGACTTCGAAATTTAGTAGAATTGATAAAATCAAAATATTCAAAGTGTAGGAATATATATAAATATGGATACACAGTTACATACTTCTAGAAGTGTGTATTATTGGAGTATGTCTGTCATGAAATGGCGTTTTAATTTCTTGAGGAGGTAGTTACTTGAGTTAGAATCAAAGACTAGGTGTAGATGGCTGGCAATATAATCAACTAGCAGGGCTTCTTGTTTTAAAAAAAAAAAAAAAGCATTAACTTCTTTGCAGCCATGTAGTTACGTAAACTTTAGATAATAGCCTCCATGATCAGACACAAAATAATGCGCTTTTAAAATCCAACTTCTTGCAGCCACAAAAAAAAAAAAAAGGCTTCGATTATAGTTGCAAATAAAAGAAAAATGAAGAACAATCATAATGGTTACCCTCTGTATGTGAACTGATATAATTTGTTTTCAATTCAACTTAGATATTCAAAACTTCCGACGAGGAGCACTATGTTGAGTAGTAACCATTTTACTCTTTCCCGTCCATAATTTAAGAGTTAAACAACTAACTTATAAATATTAAGAAAATTAGTCAGTTTCATTATTTGTAATAATTAAATATATATTGGTTTCTCTATATTATCATTTATTATCACGTACATGGTAAGTTTGCAATTTCTGTTTTATGAAACCCCTTATTATATGCAATCAATATGAATATTTTGAGAAACAAATTATATATTTGGAAGACAAAGTGTCGGAGGGTAGTGTATGAAGAGATATAAGTAGGAGGCTTACAGCAAAAAAGAGTGGTAAAAGATACTTCCTTCGGTCTTAATTATAAGATAAAGTTGAATTTTTTGGAGAAATTAAGGAAGCTAATTAAATTACTTTAAAGTATTTTTATTTTTTTCTTCAATTTAATTAGTTTAACTAATAAATTAATATATAATCTAAGGATACATAACATATGATATGATTAAATAACTTATTTAGCTTCCTTAATCTCTAAAAAAACAAAAAGTCAACTGTCTTATATTCAGTAGTGCAGTCAGTAATAAGCTATCAAATAATACCAGACCATGTAAGTTCCAATGAAGCCAATTCCGGCATCCATGTACATAACATTTCTGTACTAAACATGAGCAAGTGACAATTCAGCAGGCTTTCATGATGAAGAAACTCATTGAAGATTCTCACAGAGATCCCATTATTATTTGCATTTTTAATTCTTGGTGACAGTATGAAGCCTGCTTGGCATTATTTCCAGTTATGCACTGATTTTTGTGTACCTGCTTCATGCATATAAACCATAGATTTTAACACATGACAGATTGATTAGTGCCCCAAAGGCAAAAGGTACTATCCTGACTAGGCAGTATAGAACCATACATGTTACTATTTGGGCAGTGGGCCCTAATGGTGAAGTCCAAGCTCATATAAGAGCCATTAAATTGTAAAGATTAGAGATAATTCCCCTCAAGGTGTTTGTCACAGGAATACTCTCTCTCTTTTAGTTATAAGAACAAACACTAACGAGTTATGAGTGAGATCAAATTTACAATTTTTCACTCATAAGGGGGCATTCATATTTTTAGGTTATTAGGCCTTTGGTTGTCACAATAACACTCTGATTCTTTCTCAGCAATATTTTTGACTCTTTGCCACACTGCAATATCTTCTCTCTCAGCAGACATTCTTCAACTTAGCCTCTCTATCCCCTTTCCAAGTCACACTTTGCTTGAGCGTCATGGAACCAATAAATCATGGTCAAGGTCAAGGTGTTGTTTCTTAGAATAATTAAGAAATAATCATTTTAAACGCCTTATCTTTTTGTGCTGAGTAGTTTTCTCTTCGTACAAAATACAAATACAGGATATATTCGTATTGCTGGTTTGAAATAATTTATTTTTTAATAATAAGTATTTATAAATCATGATTCACAGTCTACGAGGTAAGTATGTAAGAGAAGATTTATCTTGGCTTGCGTAATAAACACTTATATTCAAAAAATAAGTGTTCCTAAACATGCATTAAATAAGATTTGATAAGTTAGGGAGGGATATATGTTATTTTATTGGAAAATGGATAAAAAAATATCACTTCAACTTTAAAATTTCAAATCAGTCTTACCAGCAATAAAAGTATAAGGATTAACTTAACAATTTGACAACTCATTTTAATAGAAAATTATTTATTTAGGATTATAAACTTCAAATGCTACTCCATCCGGTTCTAATTATAAGACAAAGTTGACTTTTTTGGAGAAATTAAGGAAGCCAATTAAATTACTTTAGAGTGTTTATATTTTTAGTATCCTTAGACTATATATTAGTTTATTAGTCAAATTAATTAGTTTGGAAGAAAAAATAAAAATATAAACACTCTAAAGTAATTAAATTGGCTTCCTTAATTTCTCCAAAAAAGTTAACTTTATCTTATAATTAGGATCGGAGGGAGTATTTTTTTTTTCCTTTTTTTTTAGCCCCTAATGTAGTGAGTGTTTGGCATCACTTATTTTAGGACAGTAAATCCTTATTACGTAAGTCGAGACAAAACTCCTCTCACATACTTACCTTGTATACTGTGAATCACGATTTATAAGCACTTATTACCTAAAAATAAGCTATCCCAAACGAGCACGTAAACGTAGACTTTATTTGAGGGCTTTTCATGAAAAGATGCGGGCCATGCCACCCAATTCTCAATAGCAACATCCATAGCTTTAATTATTCCACCCATAATTATTTAGACTACAATATAGTATGAAATTAAGATTCGACTTTCCGTAATTCTTGAGTCAAAAGTCCACTACTCACTCCGGTTTGTCCTTATTTAAATACTGAAATTATCAATAATATTCTAATAAAATGTGTTAGTATTTCATAAGGCCGCAAACAAAAGTTTTAATTATTTTTAAAATAGATGTTTGTATCTAGATTTAACAGTAGTTTGAACAAAATTGTCTTCAATAAAACAGCGCTCGTCTAATAAAAAATTTAAAATTGATCACTTGATCCCTTGGTCAACCTTTGCAATTCTGCTTACACAATGATGATGGCGTGAGTTGCATTAATTAAGACCACATGTATGATTGACCTCAAATTTACATAATTGCCTATGAATATAATGGTTGTTATTAGCCATTGACTTGAATTATAAAATGATCCAATTGTTCTTATAAATATTCCTAGAGATCTTTTGAGTAATATTTTTTGCTAAGTACATGTATCCTCCTATTGAAAGCAATCTTGTACAAGGTACTGTCAGACATTAAATGTGGGTACTTCTCCCAATAAGTATTTAAATTTTGGTTCACTAAATTATGAGAGACTAACTCATTTTGCTAGGTCTAATATCCGTTGGTCTTATGAGTATTATTACGGGGAAATCAAATAAACAAGTAATTGGGTCGAGTGGCCATATGGGGGCATTAAAATGAACATATTCGATAGGCGTCAGAAAAGGAGCCATGGAGAGGCTCTTAACAAATGATACAAGAAGGGGAAAAAAATCACAAAGTGAAAGTGAAACGCAAAAGTAAAAGCGCATTACGCGGCTGATATATAATCATACGATCCTTATAATAAAACCATTTAAAGAAAAAGCTTTCTATTAGTTGGATTTCTCATTACTCGTAAGATTCTTTATGTGTGGATTTAGTTCAAAGAGTCAGAAAGTAACACTGTGTTTGCTTGTTATTTTATCATCCCATTGGTTTATTTTATTATATATTAGTAAACGAGGGGCACATTGATTGATCCCGAGAAGCACATCGATTGATCCGAAAACGATATTACAAGAAAGAAGCAAAATGGTGTCGCTCTCATGGGATAGGCTTCGATCCTTTATCCTAAAAAAAAATGAGGTTTTTTTTTTCTTTTTATAAGCCGTTAGATCAAGGTCTCAACAGTTTATATTTAATATATTATAAAAATATTATTATAATATATTAAATATGGATCATTAACATCTTGATCTGACGGCTTATAAGAGAAAAAAGACCCATTTTCTTTTAGGGTGTGTTTGGTTTGAGGGGAGGGAGGGAATGAGAGGGTAAGTAAATTATCTTTTTGGATTGAAAGAATTTAAATTTTGGGCGGGAACCCAAAATTTAAAAAGAATGAGAAAGTAAATTTTGAGTGGGAAACCAAAATTTAAAAAAATGAGAGGGTAAATTTTAAGTTTCTTTTATCCAAAATGATAATTTCTTCACCCTCCCCTCCCCCCCCCTACCCTCCCCCAAACCAAACACACCCTTAGGGTAAAGGAGAGAAACCGGACTCGTTTTCATTGGGTCATACACAGCGATGAGCGTTGTGAATCCAAATTCCATAATGGCAGCGCGGCTCAAAGTCAAATCCCTACTATTTGTCCCACTAATACTCGCAACCCAATTTCTTATTCTTCTATTCCCCTTTTCTTTTGAATGAATTATTATTATAAAAACTGATAAAAAAATTTTAAAATTATAAAATCTTAAATCACGTATTTTTTTATAAAATAAATTGTAAATTATTTTTTCAAGTCTAGTCATTACTTTATCAATTCTTAATAAAAAATATAATTTAAAACTATGCAATTTCAAAAAAAAAAAATTCTGTTGTATTTTCTTTTTATTATTTTTCATTTATTATACATTTTTACTTCATAATTGTCACATACAAGGAAAAAAAAACTTATTGAAATCACGGCGTGATGATAATACCAATATTTGGTTTTTTTTTTTTTGCCCAGATAATACCAATATTTGTTAACATAACACAGTGGTTATATATCTGAATCTTTAATGTACTTTGCCCCCTTGATTGGTTATATATCTGAAATATTTGAATATTTAATGACAAATTAGTGCTGAAAATGATGATAAATTCATGTCGCGCTCACTTGTTATTGATTTTTTGTTGTTGATAATTTCATTTTTTTGACATTACAGTAATTTTCCCCCCCAAAAAAAAAGGGGAACCCGCCAAGATTTTGGCCCGCTCTCCATGTTTATAGTCTGATTCCCACAAGGCAGTTGCTAGGAAACAGAGGAAAGTGCCCATTGATATGTGTAGCCGAACCAGATAAAATGGGAAGAAATTATTGATATTTACTGCGGTAATAAATATAAGACAGAATTAAGGTTTTTTAGATAGATTAAGGAAACTAATTAAATTATTTTAGAATATTTTTATTTTTATTTTTTTTCCGAACTAATTAGTCTGACTAATAAACTGATATATAATTTAAAGATACACAATATATAATATGATTAAATAATTTATTTAGTTTCGTTAATTTCTCTAAAAAATGTGAACTATGTTTTATATTTAGGATGGGAGAAGTATTAGTTTTTTTTTTAGTTATTGTTGTTATTATCAATTATTAATTATACCTATTTTTTCACACATACATTTTTTTTACCAAAATATTTTCACACATACTTAATCCTATATTTGATATGATGAGTTATACACTTTTTTTGGGTCAAAATATGATGAGTTATACTCTTGACACTTTAATTTGTAAATATATTACTCCCTCTGGACCTAATTATAAGATAAAATTGACTTTTTTAGAGAAATTAAGGAAACTAGTTAAATTATTTTAGAGTATTTATATTTATATTTTTTTTTATCAAAATAATTAATTTAACTAATAAATTAATATATAATCTAAGGACACATAACATATGATATGATTAAGTAACTTATTTAGTTTCCTTAATTTTTTTTTAAAAAAGTCAACTTTATCTTATACTACCTCCGGTCCTAAATATAGGATAAAGTTTGTAGTGCAAATTGCACTACAAACTTTAACCTATATTTAGAACCGAAGGAAATAATTAGAATCGGAGGTAGTATTACTACCATTTAATTTATATAAAAATGAATCTAATTGAACAATTATTACTTCCAAGACTAGATCAAAGTCAACGATTTCATGGGCCAAGGCCGAAATGCGAAGAACAAGGAGGATCATTGATTCAGCGACTCGCATCATACTGATAGAGAAATTGGCAGTTTGGCAAGAGTATAATTGTGAAATACTCTCTCCCGTCTTAATTATAAAATAAAGTTGATTTTTTTGAAGAAATTAAGGAAGCTAATTAAATTACTTTAGAGTATTTATATTTTTTTTTCTTTCTTAAAACTAATTAATTTCACTAATAAACTAATATATAATCTAAGGATACTAAAAATATAAACACTCTAAAGTAATTTAATTGACTTCCTTAATTTCTTTAAAAAAATCAACTTTATCTTATAATAAAGACCGGAGGGAGTACTATCAAATTCACCAAAATGCGAATGCCCATTCTTCTCAGATGTTTTTTTAAAATTTATTTGGCCATCTGCTCTCATCATTCTCTTTTCATTTTTTTTAACTATTCATCCTAGTTTTTAAATTAAAATTTGAGTAGTTGAGATTTAATGTTTATAAAAATATTTTTAAAATATCAAATTATTAATAAATAAATAAATTAATTAAAAAATACTAAATTTTAATTATGATGATTTAATTATGATATTTTTATGAAATATTAAATTTAAATTACTCAAATTTTATTAAAGACTGAGATAAATATGGAGAAGAAGAGGATAAAAGAGAACAATAAAACGAGAGATCACCGTAGCTAATCCCCTTCTTCAAATTGTGAACGCCAAAAATGATTAGAGTTGTTGTTGTTGTTTTTTGGGAAAATTCTAAAAAATTACACTCAAAATATAAAAAGGATAAATCAGTATATCGAAATTCAGAAAAGACGAATCAGGCGGGTGTCAGAAAAAGGAGGAATCTGGCATTTTGAAATTTCAGCCAAATTACGAAAATGCCCTTCAGCACTTCAGGCCCACTTCAGAATAACAACATGATCATTGGAATTAATACATTCGGATTCGTTATTAACAGCTTCAATTTTTCTCTTACAATTCACAAATTTCAGGACTAATAACACCACTGATTTCGCTATTAACAACTCCGGATTCGATATTAACAACTCCATTTTCTTCTTTCGCACTTAACAAATTTCAGGGCCAATAACACCATCGATATCGCCATTAACAACTCCTATGTTGTTATTCCGACTGAGGGCTGAACAGCATTTTCGTCATTTGGCCGAAATTTCAAAATGCCAAATTCCTCTGCCCGTCTGACACAACCTAATCTATCCTTTTACAATTTCAATATACTGAATTATCCTTTTACTATTTCCAACGTTGTTTTTTAGAATTTTCCCTTATTTTTTCCCCCTAATTAGAAAAAAGTGGGAATATAAATGAAGAGGATAAATACCGTGAATCACTGGGTTTCTTCTGCCGATACTCAATACAATACTCTTTCGAGTCCTGACTACTTACGTAGAAATTGGGAACTCAGAACAGCCGTTGGTTCCAATATGCGTTTTCGGCTTATACATCTTTTCAGTCGCTTTCGCTAAAACCATTGGAAGAAGCTTTTTCAATCTGAGCCACCATTAGAGGCTCGATGGGTAGTTGATTGCAGAGCTATTTGAACGATCCGCTGAATGATCAGCAGCCTGGTCTTTGCTTCTGGGTGTCTGCGATTTTCAAATTTGTATTGTTTCTCGTAGTTGTTTCTTTCTGGTTGCAGCATACGAGAATATTAGACGATGTTCAATTTTAATCAGTTATGGACCAGAAAGACTTTGATAGGCCTCGGGTTGGGACAGTTTCTATCTCTACTGATCACTGCCACGGGCTTCGCATCTTCAGAGTTGGCCAAAAGAGGTTTTTTGGCTTTTCTATATGCTAAATCTTCATATTCTGTTGAATAAATCTTCTGGTGAAGCTACTGGTAGCCATGAATGTCAACTGTTCGCAGTGCTGAACTTCTGATAATTATTATATAAGTTTAGGATAATAATTGTTGTGTAATTCTCAACATCCTTTCATGTAAGTGATGGCAAGTCAGTTGATATCTCTGATATATTACGGGCATTTTCATTTCCTACTTGCTGAAACCTTCATCACTTCTACAGGACATATTTGTCAATATGATTGGCAGTTTGTTCAGTTTTGTTGGGTTCCTTATTGTTGTTACGCAGCTGTTTTTGGTCATTGAATCCTGTTTTGTATTGTCTGAGTGTCTTCTTGCCAATTATTAGGCTGTGGCTTTTGATACAGGGATACAGCCAACTCTTTCATGATTTGAATTCTCTCTTTCTGGCCCAAACTATTGGAATACCTATCACAAATTTTGCCCCTTTTTTGGTTGATAGGAATTGATGCACCAACTTCACAGTCTTTTCTGAATTATTTGTTATTGGCGATTGTTTATGGGAGTACTGTACTTTACCGAAGGCAGCCACTCAAGGTTATACTCCATGCTCCATGATTTTGAATTTATTGCCATTACATATTGACATTACGATTTTTGAATTTATGGCGATTGAAATTTGAATCAAGTTCTAACTTTGTTGGTTTTAAACATAAATAAGAATTTGAATATTGACAAGCGAAAAACTTTTCAAAATAATTATTTAGTCTATGTACTTTGACCTACTCAAGCATCTATTGGCATTATAAAGTGAAGCATATCTTTGGGAGATGTTGTGGAGCACATCTTAAGCTGAGATATACTGGATATCGACCTGATATTTTTACTCAGTGTTTCCATCTTATGTCAAATATTTATAGACGGGTTCATTGACTTCATATGGTATTTTTACAGGCAAAATGGTACTATTATGTTCTTCTAGCGTTGGTTGATGTTGAAGCAAATTTTCTTGGTAAGTGTTTTGTGATGATAAAAATATAAACAGAGAGAGCATAAACTAATATTTTTATACACAAGATGCTCAAGCAACAGTAGCTCAGAGCAGAATCAAAATCTAGTTATGAGTCAAACAGTTCAATCTAAACTACTTTAGCATGACTTTTTATCACTTATTTGATGATCTCTATCTAGTTAATTGACTGCTGCATAATATCGTTTTCAGTTATTACAATCTATTTCCTTTTCTATGGACAGTTGTAAAGGCATACCAATACACATCACTAACAAGTGTGATGCTACTTGACTGCTGGTCCATTCCATCTGTCATGCTGCTGACTTGGCTTTTCTTGAAGACAAAATATAGATTTAAAAAGATAACTGGGGTAATTGTTTGTGTTGCTGGTCTTGTGCTGGTAGTGTTTTCGGATGTTCATGCAGCCGATCGTGCTGGTAAGTGGCTATTTTGTAGTTGATATTGACACCTATCTCTTATGTGATTTACTTATGCACCCACATGGACATGGATTGTTCTTTTAAAACATTGACCTAAATAAGGGATTTTGATACTATCGATTATCACTGGTTACATACATCTTTCTATTTATGGTGTTTCTCTGATGTTTCATACATGTCATAGGTGGAAGCAATCCTCCCAAAGGGGATATTCTTGTCATTGCTGGTGCTACCTTGTATGCTATCAGTAATGTCAGTGAGGTAAGATGACTACATTTCTTCTGTATTTTGGTGCTTCCAGAAGTCTTGCATATCACATTTTTTCTCTCTCTTATTTGAAGAGCTTCTCAATGTGATTGTAAAGTCAAGAAATTTTTCTATTTTTCTTTGTTCCGTGGCCAGCTTTATTTGAAACATGTGTCCAATGTCCCAATAAGCTAGAGTGCGTCATACTATAGCTCAACTTGAACTTCGTGAAAGTGTTAGCAGAACTATCGTGCCATGTATCTTGGTTCTTCATTTAAGAACTGCCACATATTCTTTGTGCTATTTCATTGACACTTTAGAGCTCACAGTAGAGTCAACTTATGCATGAAGCCTATTGCTTTTTCATGATCTGTTTTCTATTGCAGGAGTTTCTAGTGAAAAATGCTGATAGAGTTGAGCTCATGGCATTGTTGGGTACCTTTGGTGGCATTATCAGCGCTATTCAAATGTATCCTTGCAATTAAAAACCAATAATTCATTTAGTTCTGGGGATTAAAGATCTTTCTTGTGGAGAACTTTCCATAGCATTTATATGTCACTGTTTATCAAGCTGTTTATATTTTTGATTGTACTCAATCTATTTTGTGCCAGTTCCCGGGGGTCAAACTTTTTTTCCACCATGTATTGTCCCTTAAATTTTCACTATATTGCATAGCTGAGATGTCATATTGGAAAAAATATGCGAAATTCAGAGATTGTTTTCCTCAATGGCTTGATCATGTTGGGTCATAATCATATTACATCGGAGAATATTCTAATTTTTGGAACTGAGTGAATTTGAAATGTGTAACTGTCACCAGTGGAAAATTTGAAGTTATTTCGAGATCATGTTTCTTAGATTAGTTTATTAATGGCTAATAATGAGATGGGCCAAAGATCTTTTCTATAATATATTTTTCCAAACTCTGAAAGCTTATTTTTGGTGCATAAATTGTCTAGGAGAAAGGAAAGTGAAAACATTTTATCATGCTTCTCTTTTAACAATCTCATGTCCTTAATAATTATTATAGAAGTATACTTGAGCGCCGTGAGCTCAAATCTATTCATTGGTCAGCCGGAGCGGTAAGAGCTCTCTCTCTCTCTCTCACACACACACAAAACAATGTCATCGTTATCATCATCGATGACTAAATCTCACTTCAGCTAAGATCCTGCAAGTGTCTGTCTCAAATATACATCTTGAAAGGTTTTTTCATTAAATTTAAGTTGGACCATGACTTATTTCTTTCTCCTGTCACACTCCCTTGTAGAAGAAACTGAATCTGATGGTTCTATGTAAAGGATAATATGAAATGAGGAAATTAAGTTTAGATGAAGCCACTTGGCATTGATGCTGAGGCGATGTCGTATTATAGTTGAGCTTTGACTTCAAAAGATTTTGATTTCATTCATACTATTGTTGTGATATCCCTATCTCACCTACATCATTTGAATTGCTTCTCTAGTTGTACTGCTGAACAAGTGTTTTCCTTATTGCCTTTATTGTTTTCATTTGGTTATAATCGCAAGTGTCATTATGTATCAATGTGTCGTAGTCAAGCAATTCCCAATTTCCCATTTCGTCACCACTGCAAAGATTGACCTCTGACATTCATGAACTGGTCTTAAACTTCCGACCACCTTTCCGCCCCTCATTTTTCTGTCTTGTTCCCACCATTTTTGTGCTAGTGATGATTGTGAATTGTTCAGTACTTATAAACATATTTATGAGTTATCAAATTCTAAATAACACATATTTTCCCTTTCCTGTTCTCCAAGGCTGATTAACAAAACAACCATATAGTTGTGACCTCTTTTTCAATGTTTGTTCAGGCGCTTCCCTTTATTGGGTTCGCATTGGCAATGTTTCTGTTCTACTCTTTTGTCCCTGTCCTGCTCAAGGTATGCATTTAAGCTATAACTCTCCAGTTTCCGATTTTGAAACATGTCTCAGAGTAAAATGTTTAAAAAAATCTCTCGTCAGTTTCATTGCTAATGTGTCAGGTCGGTCTGGTTCTTGTACAGTCTAAATATCCAGGTTTCTACAGGGAAATGTCATTTTAATAAACTATGTTCTTTTGTACAGATCAATGGGTCTACCATGCTAAATCTGTCTCTGCTGACTTCAGACATGTGGTCTGTTTTAATTCGCATTTTTGCATACCATGAAAAGGTCTGATAGCAACATATAGCAACTTTGATAATCCTATTAAGCGTGAATCACATGTTGAATGTTCTAACACATCTGGAGCTAATTTTCACTTCCAGGTTGATTGGATGTATTTTGTGGCTTTTGGTGCTGTTACAATTGGGCTTATTATCTACTCTGGGTATGTGCTCCAACATTTCTATTTCAAAGAACTTTTATCTCAATAAGCGGGATTGGCAATATAGATTGTACGACACCATTGTGCTACCGAATAAACTAACAATTTGATGAAAAATCTGACACTTAGCAGTGGTGCTATATTATATATGAATGTTTTCCCTTGACATCTCTTGGAATTAACATTTTTGCATATTTTGTACAATCTTGTCTCAGGGGTGACAAAGATGAGCATCGAGATTCAGCTGCTGTTGATGAAGATGCGGAGCGAAGTAAACAGGATGAGGAAGCCAGTGCAGGAAATCATAGTAAAGGAACTGTGGCTGGGAGCTCAAAAAGTTAGGAAGCTTAATAAAGGGTAGATAGAGAGATATGCATGAGGAGATTAAACAATGAGAAATAGTCCCTAAAAAATGAAGAACGTTAAGAATTTTACTTTTGCGGCTCAAGCAAAACTGCTAGCCACTCATTACAGATGAAGTCCGCTTCATTTAGATCTCTGTTTTTGTCGTGTTTCATGTCATTTCAAGGAAGAAATGTAGATGGAATTTTGAGTAAAATATTATTTGGGAAATAAGTCAACTATTTGTCCACAGATTGCTATTTATCTTGCAGAGTTGTTTCCTATTTCTGCACTGGCCATTGGTATATATGTTGATTTCAGGGACATTAAATATAATGCTCCTTTAGGATATTGTATTTAATGAATGAAAATATAAATAAACAAAAACTTAAAAAATTAAAGCAATATTATAAAAATGTTGAGTATTGATAAAGTAAGTAGGAGCTCCATAAGCGGGATTAGCAGGAGAAATAAGAGTGGAGAAGATTGAAGAGACAAAAGAGGATTATATTAAAATTTGAATAAAGCAAAGGGGGGCTAGTGACTCACGCTTTGTTCAAATTCAGAAAAAGGGCGTACGTACCAACCGTTCTCCATCACTCCCTTCAATTCCACTCACTATCACAGGTCGCTCTCGCCTACGGACAAAAAGCAATGCTTGCACACTATGTTTATAGAAATTTTCCCATACAGCTAATAGTTTTGTGGTCTAGAAGTGTGAAAGCTTTGAGGTTGAGTTTGATCGTGCTTATAATTTCATACCAATACTGTATGTGCCTTTGATTAAAAAACAAAAAAGGATTTTTAAAGCACAAATATTATATTATTATGTCACGCATAGATCATCTTGCACAAAAGGTGAGTGACTAGAGATTAAAGTGTGAATGTGTGGTTGGTGGGTTCAAAGTCAAAGAAAAGAAAGGCAAATTAAAGCATGAAGGAAAAAAGCCATCACTCACCATATCTAGGTTGCGTGGCTTTCCTAGTCATTGGGCCATCACATTTTGCTTTATTTATTTTCTTTTTTCAGATTTTGCTTTTCCAAAAGATCCTTCTTCCATTGCATGCCTACCCTCCCTTTTTTTTATCTTCTCTCTTTGCCTTTAATTTGTCAGTAACCATGCTCCTCAGTCCCCCCCCCCCTCTCTCTGATGTTTTAAATAATGAATTTGTTAAACATTTATTACGTAGAAAGAGGAAAACTTGTGAGATAATATGCACATAATAAGAATACCCATACTTCGGTTTTAAGTCAGTCGAGATTATATCACCTTGAACCAGCGAAAAAGCTAGTCATCATGAATATACTCCTCCGATCCTAATTATAAGATAAAGTTGACTTTTTTGGAGAAATTAAGGAAGCCAATTAAATTACTTTAGAGTATTTATATTTATTTTTTTTCTCCAAACTAATTAATTTGACTAATAAATTAATATATAATCTAATGATACTAAAAATATAGACACTCTAAAGTAATTTAATTGACTTCTTTAATTTCTCCAAAAAAAATTCAATTTTATCTTATAATAATTAGTATCGGAGTGAGTAATTATTAAGATCTCAAACCTCATCTATCAGTCATATAAACTCAAACTGGTTCTCTGATCTCTCTCACGTGAGCCATTGTCTGTGTAATTATTAAGAGCTCAAAAACCAAATCCGTCATGAATTTCTTTATTTCCCCAACGAGAATAGGCTCCTAGATCAAACCTCAAGAGCTAGGAGTTAAGCCTATCTTTATAAAAGAGAAAGACTGTCTCTACTTTATTTGTGATAGCTAGGTACGTAAATATATCTTCTTTCTATATCTTCCTCTTCTTCTTCCTGTCTCAGTGACTGAGATCAGTTTCTTGTGGTGAAGCATAGTGTGTTGATGGATATTGATCTCCCGTGGATAACTGGGGGGCTGGTTTTTGATTACTACTACTTCAATGGCAACCATCAATATCACTTATCAAAAACTTCATCATCTTCTTCTTCTGTGGCTACTCATTGTGATTTTCTTGCTTCTGCTTCCTCTCTTTGCCCACCAGGAAGCCAACAACAACAACTCCACAGCAAATCATCAGTTTCAAGCTGCTGCTCATAGCGTCCCTAGTGGTCCAAATCCCGAATCCAACTAGTAAGAAGCAAACTTTGTTGTGATATGTTTTGGATATGTACAGGTTTTATATATATAGTTTTAAAATTTCCATTTCTAGCTAGTTCTTGCCTGTTGTATCGTGACTACTCAATATTAATATGGATGTTGGTATAATATAATCGTCGCCCATCATAATTTCACTTAGAGTGAACAAATTATAAAATTATAACCATCGTAACAATAGATTATAATTTAAAATCTTTCTGTACTTAATGGTGTATATGCAGCTGCTGTATCCGCAGTAACAAGAAAAGATATGACAATTTTTTTATTCATAATTTGTGGCTACTATATTAACACCCTCATAAACCCCCCAAGGTTCGCAGCCCTTTATTTGATGCATATAAATATTAAGAATAAATTAAGGTTGATATATAATAAACTGTAAGTAGTATCGCTCGGTATGAACAACGACGACGCGCTTCAAACATGAAGCAGATGTGGGGGTAACGTGTGGAACACAAACACAACACGTACGTGTTGGCAAGACATCCGTGCCGGTACGTATAATTCCCAAATTAATTCAATTTTCTACATGTGTGTACGTATGATTAAATGATGTGTGGTTAAGATCAAATGTACATTTTCAGTCCAAAAAAAAAAAGATCAAAGTACATTTTGAAAATGGAAACAAAACATATATACTGTTTTTTTGAAGTGGATGGAGATATATAATATTATTGCATTATACTTTATGAGCATTCAAACACTTGCACATGCATGCTGCTGCCGACACAAACACAGGCTCGCTTCCTTCGTTTGCTTGTTTCCAGTGGCCAATAATTCATCACTTACAGTACGTACACATGCCCTATTATTTATGCATCTGTATATAGACGTACCGGCAAACTCAGGAAAACCGATCCTTTTTACCTCCTTCCCTAACTAGCCGTAACTAGTGCAAAATATTATATCTGACATCAGTTAAAAATGCATTATCACTACAATATATAAGATATAGTAGAAATTGGAGTAGTAGAAAATAAATATTATATTATCAATTACAAAAAACCTAACATCATAAAAGAATATATTACGGCATCAGTTATAAATGACATGACGCAATAAAAAAATATAAAAAAAGAAAAAAGAAAATTGATTTACCCTAGGCGTTGCCATGTCATCGGCCTACCACTGCCGTTCGGCCTACCACATCACTGCCATTTATCCCTACAAATCAAAAAAACAAATTGGTTTACCTTAGTCGTTGCCATGTCATCAGCCGGCCACTGCCGTTCGGCCGGCCACATCACCATCCCTACCAACTCACCTTTAAGGCGCCTCATGCCCATGTCAGTGCCTTGTTCAAGTAACAAATTGGATGCATTTTGTGACAAAGTGAGGATTTGAACCCTCGACTTTGCGTGCGTGTTGATATGCCTTTTGCTAGTTGAGCTGTCATAAACCTACAATCTTTATTTACAAAATTATATATGTATAATATTTATTTTTAATTTTCCTTTTTCATGTAATTATTTATTAATACTTAATACATTATTTATTCAAAAATTAAAAAAATAAATATTTTATAAAATAATATTTATATTATACATTTTGATTTTGATTTGTATTTAATATACATAGTTTTTTACTTATGTATAATATTATTGAAAAACTCACATTTTAATAAAAAATAAGCAACAATAATTTTTATATCTTTATTTTATTATTGTATTTATATTATAATTTTTATAATATAATCTGTTAGAAATTACTGGCAAAAAAAATTACATCCCTAACTTCATTTTTTTATAGTGAAATTAAGGGACCTATATTATGGTGTCAGTTAATAATTTGGCACAGTAAATGAATAAATGTATTACAACATTATACCCAAATACAACTGATATTGTAATAAAAGGTAATTATTTAATTGATTATGATATTTGCTCTTGCCTAAATTGATGTCTTTGCATATTATGGCAACAGTTATAATCATAATTGATGTTGTATTGGGAATATAATTTTTTTAACACGTTAAATTTATATAGTCCCTCATTTGAGGACATACTTCATATGCAACCAATTAATAGACAACTATACAAATTTCATTTTAATGTAACTATAATATTGTTATTTTTAAAACTCTGTTTTCATTATTTAATTAAAATTTTTAAATGTTATATTTAAAATATTTATTTATTTTTCAATATATATTACAAAAAAATTCAAAACTTAATTTAAATCCTTTTAATTAACTATGGTGTCTGGTGCTTACTAAATTGATGCTATAAATGTTAATATGTCATCTATTTGAAGTGCACCTGATACAAAATATTATAAACCTAATTATGGCATCGGGTGCTTATACAATTGATGCCATAATGTAAATTATGACATCAGATAAACTTAAAGCAGAAGTAAAAGTATAACTATCTATTACTGTTTTAGTTCTTCAAATAACTGATACGAAATCATGTAGTTAAATTAGTGTTTTCCACGTGAATATGAACAAGATTCATTACTCTCTGGGAAGTCTCATACATAAATATAGAACATAATCTATATATATTAACCATTTACCAGTTATATAAATGAGTGCATGCGAGCTTCCCCTCTGTTGCGATGGATGATTTGGACTTGAAAGTTGAAAGTTGAAACTCGTCATCAGAAGTGAGTTGAAAAATTTGAGTGGCGTGGTCAATATTCAAACATGCATTGAATATTACTGCATTAACTCACCAAACCCATTTATTCATTTAGGGCCTGTTTGGTTTAAAGGGAGGGGATGGGAGGGGAGGGGATGGGATGGGAGGAGGGAGAATCACCTTGTTTGGTTTGGTTGGAGGGGGAGGAAGGGAAAGGCTTTTTAATGATCCTTTGTTTGGTTTAAGAGGGGAAGGGAGGGAAGATAATATTTAATTTACCATTTTATCCTTAAACATTAGTTTATATATTTTTCCTTATATAAATTATTTAAATTAGTTTACACCTCAATATGAATTATATAATTTATAAAAAAAAGATGAAGATATAAAATAGAAATAGTTTTCAATTTCCCTCAACTTAATTTCTTATTATATGAATATTCCAGTAATTATCATATTAAATTAAATGAAAAATTCCTTCTATTGAAAAACAATGCAGAGGAGTTGCAAAATATATATATATATATATATATATATAGATTTCATGCGCTCACACTTGTATTATGGATTTATGGATAACTCTGGTAAAAAAAAAACAAAGATTTATGGATAACATTTTACAGTCGAATTCACCTGCGAAAATATCATCACCAAAATTATATTTTAATCGCCATTCATTCCTCTGGAGATATTTATACTCATGATTTGGTTGAACTACAAGGTTGGAAAAAAACACACACAAGCGTGAAACACTGGAGATGATAAAAGAAGTTATATTTTTATTGAAGACTCATAGGGTATAATTACGAATATGAAAAGATTATGGGGGTAAAATAGTCTCAAATTTTTGGCTCCCTCCCAAAACCCCCAATTTGGAGGGAGCCAATTTGAGGGAGTGGGAGGGACTTGGAGCCCCTTTTTTGGGGCCCCTCCCCTCTTACTTTTCATACCAAACAAGGGGAGGGGCTCATTTTTCATCCCCTCCCCTCCCCTCCCCTCCAACCAAACAGACCCTTGAGACTATTTTACCCCCATAATCTTTTCATATTCGTAATTATACCCTATGAGTCTTCAATAAAAATATAACTTCTTTTATCATCTCCAGTGTTTCACGCTTGTGTGTGTTTTTTTCCAACCTTGTAGTTCAACCAAATCATGAGTATAAATATCTCCAGAGGAATGAATGGCGATTAAAATATAATTTTGGTGATGATATTTTCGCAGGTGAATTCGACTGTAAAATGTTATCCATAAATCTTTGTTTTTTTTTACCAGAGTTATCCATAAATCCATAATACAAGTGTGAGCGCATGAAATCTTTTTTTTTTTTTTGCAACTCCTCTGCATTGTTTTTCAATAGAAGGAATTTTTCATTTAATTTAATATGATAATTACTGGAATATTCATATAATAAGAAATTAAGTTGAGGGAAATTGAAAACTATTTCTATTTTATATCTTCATCTTTTTTTTATAAATTATATAATTCATATTGAGGTGTAAACTAATTTAAATAATTTATATAAGGAAAAATATATAAACTAATGTTTAAGGATAAAATGGTAAATTAAATATTATCTTCCCTCCTAAACCAAACAAAGGATCATTAAAAAATCTTTCCCTTCCTCCCCTTCCAACCAAACCAAACAAGGTGATTCTCCCTCCTCCCATCCCCTCCCCTCCCATCCCATCCCATCCCATCCCCTCCCCTTTAAACCAAACAAGCCCTTAATGTTTGGTCTCCCATTACGTGACGAACGCAGCGCTGGATTATACGTACTCACTACTAGTACTGTAGTACTATAAATTATGCTAGCTGCCACCATCAATTATTTGTCTGCTCAACTCAGATACTACATAATAATGAATTAAGAGAGGTAGCTTTAGGCATACAAGTCATTGTAGATAGGATTAACATTATTCATTAATTAGAAACAGAAACAGAAAAGGGCATTACAAGTTGAAAACTGAAAAGGAAGAGCTTGGGTTTTGCATGCAGAATCATAGAGCGTAAACAAGACCTATATAATAAATGGAACTTACTCGCTTAATTCCATTTTCTAAAAGAATATATAAAGATGACTCCTAAATACTTCACATATAGCAGAATCACCACCTATTAAGTAACTGTTCGAATTAGTTTCAATATTACTTCTTCGTCAATGGCCGCCACCAGCACCAACTCCTGCCCCGAAGCCACCTCCTCCCCCAAACCCTCCTCCTCCTCCAAAGCCACCACCAGCTCCACCACCTGCACCTCCACCAAACCCGGCACCTCCTCCTACTACACCTCCACCACCACCTACACCTCCGCCAAACCCTCCCCCTGCACCACCTCCACCTCCGGCACCTCCACCAAGACCCCCTCCAGCACCACCTCCGCCTCCTAGACCTCCACCTGCACCACCTCCACCTCCGGCACCTCCACCAAGACCCCCTCCAGCACCACCTCCGCCTCCTAGACCTCCACCTAAACCACCCCCGTGACCAAGGCCTCCACCTGCACCTCCGCCTAAGCCACCACCATGCCCTAGTCCTCCCCCAGCACCACCACCTAAACCACCACCGTGACCAAGTCCTCCACCTGCTCCCCCACCCAAACCACCACCATGACCAAGTCCTCCACCGGCACCCCCACCTAAGCCACCACCATGACCTAGCCCTCCACCAGCTCCGCCACCCAAACCTCCACCACCACCTAAACCACCTCCTAGACCTCCACCAGCACCCCCACCTAAGCCACCACCATGACCTAGCCCTCCACCAGCTCCCGCCACCCAAACCTCCACCACCACCTAAACCACCACCTGCACCACCTCCTAGACCTCCACCAGCACCACCACCTAAACCCCCACCCCCACCTGCACCTCCGCCCAAAGCCACCACCTGCACCACCTCCTAGGCCGCCTCCTCCACCTAGCCCTCCTCCAGCTCCGCCACCAAAACCAGCGCCACCTCCTAAGCCTCCA